>APFE031204699.1:10066-23414 GCA_000404065.3 Pinus taeda
AAATTGAATCTAATTCTAAACTATTTCTGTATTTGCTCCTTAGTGCTGCAAGCACGCAACATTCGCCTGGGAAGAGTTGGCTAGTCGCCTTCCGCTTTCGTTTGATCTATGAAAATAGAAATAACAAGCGCTGGCACCTCTTTCTGGTAAACTAGAAGATATTTTCGAGAATCTTCCTCTGGCTGGGTGTATTCACTGCGTGTATTCTTGGTAATAACCCAAGTTTCCCTTAAACTGATTCTGCTTTTGCTATTTCGGTTTCCGACCTTGCGGATGACTGAAAAAGTTAGAGACTTTACTCTCTGAATAATTTTCTGCATCAAAAACTGCCTCCGTTCTTCATTCCAGGCTTTTCTGGTGTGTAAGCTTCAAGGTTTTTCCTCAACACACGCTTGTAAACATGCTGCTTTTGTGTGTGTTTGACTCTGAGCTTTAGGTGGCCTATTGACATCAGCATCTGTTGAGTGATACTCTAGAGTCTGTGATCCTGTCGCATGCGGCATCCGTTTCTGAAGGGATTTCTTCTCTGTTCTCCGAGCGTTGACGCTTTCCCCTTTTCCTTAGATGTTTCCTGCACATTGCTTCATGTTATTTCCTGTCTTACAGTTTATGCAAAGGAAAAGAGTAATGGTAATAAAGATTGACATGAAAGCTTTAAGCTCTTATGAATGCATAATCACGACATCCGTAGCGAACTGACTCTTCGAAATACACGAGACTGTCCTTCCTGAATACTTTGGCATACAATCATTAATTTCTTTTAAGGCGTGTGCCCAATTTTGGTTAACAGACAACTTTCCATTGAATACTGCGCCGAGGAAAATTTGTGATGGGTGGTTTCTGTGACTCGCATCGCAGCGTCGCAGATCACATCGTCAAGATGTGTCATCGCAGGAAATTATGATCGCGGATTTTCGCAGATCACATTTATCACAAATCGCATTTATCGCAGATCACATCATCGCAGATCGCATCATCGCAGAATTTAGTCGTTCAGTCATTTGTGCACTACTTATGCGATGTTGCGATATGCGACATCGCATATCGGCTGTCGGAGATTTCTTAAGTTTTTTCATATAAGAGCACTTCATAATGAATGCGATGTGATGAATTTCGCATCGCTTCTTCGTAGTTTATTATGCTCATAAGAAAAACGTTTCATTCTTTTGTCGCGATAAATTTTTAAGGAGTTAAATACAATTTTTTTTTCATCAAATGTTTATTTGGGTTTTCTATTAAGGGTCCCCATTTGCTTGGTGTTATTTATAATATCAAACAAAGATGGGGGTTGTTGGTGGCCACAACAGAACCTTACCAATCTCACAGAAACTCGTAAAGGTCAATGAGGGAAATTCTCTCCAGAAGAAGATAGAGGAGCTGAGGAAAGAAGAGAAGGTTCTAACAGAGAGAACTCAACCATGACAGGATGAGGCTCTCCAACTGTCTGAAGCAGTGGATGAGAAGCTTCAAGTGATTCGATAGAGAGAGAATGAAATGATACAAAAGGATATAGAACCAACGACAGAAGCACTGTTGGAGGAAGTGTGTGGCGAAGAGAATCGGGTCACACACATTATACAATAGTTCAACATCGCCTACAACAACATTGCAACAAAGATTAGAGATAAATAGCCTATGTGACTCAGGACGATTCACATGTGAGTGTTGGGGCTTGTTGGGCACAATGTAACTTGGCTTATGTTTTGGCAAAGAATCCACCTTTTGTGGGGTGGAGCACGCAATGGAGCGTGCAACAAAGTGCATTTTGAATATATCGCACGATGTCGTAAGGGCTTTGGGGTGGGTGGAAGCCCCTCCTTTTTGTAAAAGCGCGTGATTTTGTAAGGGATCAAATGGTTTTGGGGCCATAATTTCTTGTTTTAAGGAGTCCATGGTATTTGGACCATATTATTTTAATGATGTAACCCTACAATGTAATAGTATATATAGGGTAAGATAATAAAAAGAGATATAAATTAGTTTTGATCCAGATTAGTGTTATGGGTGAATTATTGTGATCCGTAATTTGGTAGCAAAGGAGAGGCTTTGCAACTGAGTGCAGATAGGTCGGGATAAGAGTTTGCAGCTAAGTGCGTAGACAACATGCAACTTAGTGCACATTACAAGAATTGGTTGTTGTTCAAAGATTTATTCTATTAAGCAACAGGTCTTTTGGACATAAGCCTACACTAGGGTGAACCACATTAATTTGGTGTTTTGATGTATATATTTTCTTATTATCTATTGTAGAGTAGCAATTATTATAGTTGAATTTTACTTTAGTACAATGATAGTTTATAGTTTTATATGGCATGTTTAAGTGATTAATATAATGCGGCGAAGTAATTTATAAATACTAAGAATAAGATAACATAATAATACCACATCTCCTAGTCCCTCAAGGTTGCAAAAACATGGTTCTACATCCTCCCATACTCACTTTGGGTGAGACTATGATATGCTTGTAGGTCATTGCCGAAAGGGCTAGTGATCAAGCATTTTATTGGTGCACAATATAGATTGAACCCAGGTCAACCCAAATCAACCCAATAGGTTGAAACAGGTTATGGTTTCTCTTTTTCATGGGTTTATTTATTCTTTAAATCCTATATCTTGTTGGCAATGCGACATTTGAACCGACATTGATTTAATGGAGTCTTACATTTTCTTGATCAAGTTAGATGTTCATTGGTTAAGTACATACTCAATTGACTATTGGGTTAATATAGTGGGAATCGAAGTTAAGTCATATAAGTTTTTCAAAAATAAAAATTTATTTATGTTAAGTTTAATAACTATTAATAAATTGTTACTCAATAATAGTTTGTGAAAGATTATAATTACTCGAGTGTTGATTCTAAATAATTCTTATTATTACTACTTTTTAAACTCTACTTAAGTTTAGGTTATAATTGTACACAACAATATTAAACTTCTAAGATGATACTTTATTTGGAAGGACACAGTAAACATACCTCTTAGTTTTTATAGCTTGTGAATCCTTAGTTTTTACAGTTTGTGAATCTTTCTATATTATCATAGTAATGATATATTCTTATAATTCAATTATCTAAAGTAGTGAGATATTCTTATAATTTAATTTTCTAAACTTACAAATAAAAGGAAAAAAGGAAAAAAATAAAATAGAATATACATTTCAATAACTAATATTAAAACCTTTGACAAAATAATTTTATTAATTTATTGTTAGTTTTGTAATATATTTATAAAAATAAAAATAGAGAAATGTGTCATATGTAGGTATCAATAATAATTTGAATTATGACAAAATAGGATGAATGATTTTATAGTCATTGGAACATTTCAAAGATGCCACTCTTGATGTATCCCACTTTATTGTTCACACATAAATGTATCTAACAAAAAAATAAGTTGCAATAAGGAGTACGAGACATTGAGAATGTGAATATGTTCATCTTACAACTAATCAACCATTATGTTGGTAGAGGGATCACTACTACTTTGAACACCTATTTAAAAAAAATATTATGATATGTTAAAACTTATATGCTACTATATACAAATCCTTGTGTACAGATTGAGTGGAGCTAATGGTTTAAAAAAATGTTTCCTTCTTAAATCTCACAATTTTTTGAATTTTAAGGGGGTAGATTGTGTACACCCTTGTAAATTGTAAACTAGGAAATGAGAATTTTATACACAAAGGAAATTGCTTGTCCAAAAAACAAGAAAATAGGTCTATGTGTCTGTATCAATTTGGTGTGTAACTAGGCTATAACCTTAAAAGTAATTTATTTTATAAAATAGCAAGAAAAGAAAAAAAATGTTATAGTCCTTATTACATCTTCAAAACACAATTCAATTTGGAAAATAAAACATGCTTTCCCATAGAATAGAAGATAATAGAAGGGGAAAAAGGAATTACGAAAGCCATGAATTTCCCACTACATGTTTCCAACTCGGGCACAAATGTGAACCTTAAGACTTTGGCAGGTGACAGGTCAAACCTCTTCTCAAGGAATTTGATCCAATTGAGATATGCACATCCTTGGCTAATTTTGGTACTTTAACTACTGGATAAAATGGAAACATTAACTTGGATCAAGTCTTGGATAGTGAGAATACAACATTTTGGTCTTGAATTTTCCATCTTCTAGGACGTATAAAGGATTATAACATCCATGCGTGAGCTCATTCTTCACAGACAAAAGGGGATAAATCTAAAATGAACAATGGGAGATTTGCATTAGTTGAAGAAGAGGAAAAGGATGTAGAAAATTAGGTAACCTATATTTCAAGAAGGCTAATCCCACTTGTCCAAAAGTGCTACTTGGGGAACCCTTTCTTCTCACAATGATTCGAGAAAAATCTTAGGATTGTAGGATTTCCTCCATAAGGATAACATTGTCCCTATTATATATTTTTGAGAAATGGAGAAGTCTCATAAAGCTAACATCTCTAATTTCCTTAAGAAATTAGTCTCTTATTTACTTCTCCATCTCATGATTTATAAGTTATAGATCTACAATATAGATCACTCTTCACAAAAAATTGGGGAAATGTAACATTCATGGTAAAAAATTTGTGTAAAAATTAATAAAGGTAAAATAAGACCTTTGTCATGGGACACATATTCCAAGTTCAATGTTGGGCTAAAACATAGTGATGGGGATCAATTGTGATTAATTAATAGCTATGGAAATTGGAAAAGGAAATGCCTAAGGCTTTGGAAATACAAATGGACTTTATTTATGAAAATAATGAAAAAATAGGAGAAAAGGAAGGTGAAAGGTCACAAGTTGCATGTGAGCAGGAAAATGAAGGAAAATAATAGAAAATTGAAGAAAATACAGGCCTCATTAATAAAAATGCTTCTAAGGACCAGTTCATGGCTTTTGATCAATTCAATTTTGGAGCTCTCATTCTATTCTCTCTCTCTCTCTCTCTCTCTCTCTCTCTCTCTCTCTCATACTCTTCGACACTTAGAGTTTTCTTGGATCACTCTTGGAGGAGTGTGGCATACTTGAGATTTGTAGCAAGAAGGAAAAGGAAAAATAGGAAAGTGCAAGACGACATTGGGATTAGCAACTAAAATGGATTTTATTTGTATGTACCGACTTGCATGTATGAATTACTTGCTAGTTTTGGCATGCATAACATATACATGTGGTTATTTGGCTATGATTTGGAATTGGCATGGATGATTTCTTGGATTGGTAGTGGTTTTTCCCAGCCTTTCCATTTCCTAGATACCCATGGTGTTGTGAGTTTTACTTTTATTTTTTGGTGCCTTTGGATGTAGGTTGAGTTATTAGTTCTTGGAAGCCTTGGTTGGAAAAATGCTCTAGAAGCCTTGTAACAACTTGGGTTGAGTTACTAGTCTTGGAAGCCTTGGTTGGGAAAATTCTCTAGAAGTCCTTGGTTTGGTTGAGTTACTAGACTTGGAATCCTTGGTTGGACAAATTCTCTGGAAGTTCGGTGACAACTATGGGTTAAGTTACTAGTACTGGAAGCCATGGTTGGAACAAACGCTCTAGAGCCCTAGACAGCTTAGGGAGAAACCAATCTCATGATGGTTAGTGATGTTTGACCATGAGGTGGAATCACTAGTTGATCGTTGAGGTGGTTTGGCCTTTAGAAGCCTTGGATGGTTTTAATTGATTTGATGAGATCCCACATTCATGCTTGGAATATAGCATGGGGGTGACTAGCTAAAAGAAATATTTGGTTCAACCTAGTCTATGTTTGGGTGGTTTGTGGAAGTCCCATATTTGGTCAGCCTATGTAATCATTAATAAGATATCTCTTTCTCCCTAGTATTTTATGGGTAGATATACTTGTTTATATATGGCTTATATATATATTATATCCTTGATATTTCTATTAGTTATATGCTAGTTATGAATGAGTTTTATGACAGTGAAAAAGTATGGCTCACATCATGTTTTGGTTAATCACTGGATGTACAATGAATATATGGCTTAATAGATGGTAATGCAGTTATTGTGATGAGGCATTAATGCTTCGTAGTGATTCTCACATAAGTATGGGACACCCATGCTCAGGTATGTTGTTTAAACTTGTAGAATATATATTTGTGACATGTTTAACGAAATTCCTATCATGGCTAGTAGGGATCCAATCAGTCATTGTTCAAGTATTTGCATCAGTATCATTGTTTCAATGTTATTTTTAATTTCTAGAAGTTTCATGGAGTTATGAGCAGTGGCCTGAGTCCTAACCTTTAAAAAGTGGCACAAAATCTAGAGTCATTGGCACATAACTACCTAGAAAAGTCCTCAGTCGCATGCATGCCTTGTTGTGGGAGTGACTGGAGGTTCCCAGTTGCATGCATCCCCATGTGAAGGGAGTTATTGATGCTTTAATACAATAAAATATCAATTTCTCTTAGGGGATGGTCACTTGGATGGGTTGGATGGTCCTGGAAGTTCTGTTGCATGTGTAGAAGGCCATGTTGTATGTGTTCCATTAGTTTAACTTCCTTAACTAATACATAGGGAGTTGAATCATATCATAGTAACTTTTCATCACATGTTTACTCTAGTTGGCCGGTTACTTGGGTAGATGTGGGAGGAGAGTGTTATAGAGTGGTATCAAAGAATGGTTCATCCCTTGGACTGGATGGGAGGTGTTTTGGTCATGAATTCATGTCGATTGTATATATGTGTTCCATATACTTGTGGTCTATGTGCTTGTTGCATATGCATGGTGTTGGTCATGGTTGTAGTGATGTCTCCACGTGGAAGTTGATGGTGTTGTTGTTGCATGTGGTACTCATGATGTATGTAAGTTATGCATTGGTTATGCATGTCAATACTTATATATCATTATGCATACATTGATGTAGTTGTAGTTGTCATGCATGGGGTCATATCATGTGGTTGGTATGGTCATGCATTGATGACTGGATAATGATTTAAATCATGAATAAATGTTGATATGATTATGTGATTATATATATATATATATATATAGATATATATATATTGGTTTAGCTAACATGATATACCTAGCAGAAAGAGAAACAACAAAGATGACTAGCAAGATGGTAAACTACATGTCTTGAGACTCTCCCTATGGAGGTGTTAGGAGTTATTTTGACTTAGTAGACACATTGAGGAGTTTTAAGGAAGAAATAAGGAGTTTCAAAGAAAATAATGACAGAATCATGAAGGAACTGGAGAAAAAAGCAGAAGCCAATGGAATAATTCTTTAGAGTTTGTGAGAATTGCAGAGATATAGACCTCTTTAGATCAGTCATGGAAAAGAGGAAAAAAAAAATGGGGCATATGGCAATAGGTATCTTGGTGGGTACAAGTTATATAGAGATTCCATGATCAGAGATAGTAGGTTCTTAGACACTCCAGATAGGAGAGGTGATGGATAGAGGTACTATTATAGTTCTGGTTCTAACATGTATCATGTAAATCATCATTATGATCCTTACAGGAGAAGTGATAGGGGATATTTTTCGGATGAGTTCAAGAAAGAAAAGCTACATACATTCAATGGGGAAATGAAGAAATCATAGGATGCAGAAGCATGGTTTCTTGGAATGAACAATTTCTTCAAATTGCAAAATTATTCAGAGAACATGAAGACCATAATAGCTACATTTAATCTTAAAGGTAAAGTGAATATCTGGTGGAAAGAAGTAAAGAACGTTAGAGATATTTATGAGGAGGATTTAACTTGGAGTGAATTCTAGAGACCATTCATGAAGAAGTATTTATCAGAGAGGTACTATGATCATAAGGCAAAATGTTTTTATGAGCTACAGATGGGCTCTATGAATGATGAGTACACTAGTAGATTTTTGGAGTTGTTGAGATATGTGCCTTACCTCAAGGAGGATAAGGCCAAGATTAAGAGATTCATCAGTGGGCTTTTAATAAAATTCAAAGATAGGATCAATAGAGTTCAAAGAAAGGATCAAGTTTGATGAGCTTAGATCATTGGAGGAGGCCATCCAAAAGCCAAATCATTGTTATGATAAATCAAAGCATAGATATGAGACTAAACTAGACTGTAAAGATAATTCAAGGAATAAAGGGAAATGGAATAAGAAGCAAGAAAGACCTCGTGAGACAGGTAACAAAGGGAATGCATTACTGCACAAGAAGTTCAATGCATTTGAAGAAGGACAAAGATTTCAGTTTGAGGAGTAGAACAAGGATGCAGGTTAGAAGCCTATGCAGTGTTGGGCTTGTGGTAAAGGCCATCACAGAAGATATTGTCCACAACGTTGGGATGGTAGACCGTAGATCTACAGTACTCATGAAGTAAATATAGTGGGGGATGTTGGACATAGTGTTCCTCGGATCTATGCAACATTGGATAATAGGTAGGCAGATTGCTAAATGTCTATTATTGAGATGGATGTTAAGCTTTGTGATAAATTTGTTTATACTTTGATTGACCCTAGATCTAATTATATTTATGTTAATCCTGACTTGGTGGATAAGTGTGGTTTGAATAAAGAAGTGCATGCAGAATCTTGGTCAGTACAGTTGGCTATAGGTACCAAGAAGTGAGTTCATCATTGGGTAAGAACTTGTTCATTTGAGTTGAATGGTATGTCTACATCAACACATTTGAATGTATTTCCATTGGGTTCATCTAGCATGATTTTGGGTATGGACTGGTTGTATCTACATAGGACCAAGGTGGATTGTTATGACAAAGCTATTGAGTGCTTGGATGACAATAGAGAACAAAGAGTCTTATAAGGTAAGAAGAAGGTAACATTAGTTAGAATGGTTACAACTATGCATGAAAAAAAAAATCACGAAAAAGGGTGTGTATTATTTGCAATGCATATTTCTAGTGACAAAGGTAAGGAGGTTGAGGATGTAGATGTATTGAGCAGGTACCCAGTTTTACAATAGTTTCAGGATGTATTTCTCACAGATATTCTAGAGTTTCTACCTCATAAAGAAGTTGATTTCTATATTGAGTTGGTACTAGGGGCAACACCGACATCAAAGGTGATTTATAGGATGAGCACATCGAAGTTGGTAGAGTTGAGTTGCATTTGAAGGAAATGCTTGACAAGGGATACATTAGGTGAAGTGTATCACCATGGGGCACATTGATATTGTTTGTGAAGAAGAAGGATGGTACTCTAAGGTTGTGCATTGATTACACGTAGTTGAATAGGGTGACCATTAAGAACACGTATCTATTGCCAATGATTGATGATTTGTTTGATCATTTGAAGGGATAAACAATGTTCTCAAAGATTGATTTGAGATCAGGATATCATTAGGTACACATTAAAGAAGATGACATTCACAATACAACTTTCTAGACCAGGTACAAACATTATGAGTTTGTTGTAGTTCCATTTGGTTTGACTAATGCTCCAGCTACCTTTATGTGTTTGATGAATAGTGTGTTGCATCCTTATTTGGACAATTTTGTTATTGTGTTCATTGATGACATCTTGATATACTCTAAAAAAGTGGAAGAACATGCCAAACATTTAGTAGCAGTGTTGAGATTGCTAAGAGAGCATCAATTGTATGCTAAGCTTAGAAAATGTAGTTTCTTTTAGATAGAGGCACATTACTTAGGACATTTTGTTTCCAAAGAAGGAATAATAGTGGATCTAGAGAAGATAATGGCTATCATAGAATGAGAAACTCCTAGGAATGTGGATGAGGTAAGATCATTTATGGGGTTAGTAGGTTACGACATGAGGTTCATCAAGAACTTCTCTCCCATTGCATATCCTATCATGACATTGCAGTGAAAAGGTAAGACGTTTGAACAGATAGAAGAACGTGAAACAAGTTTTGAGTAGTTGAAACAATTTTCGACCAATGCTCCAGTGCTAAAGATTGCAGATCTAGACAAAGAGTTTGTGGTATGCATCGATGCTTGCAAGAGAGGACTTGGTGGAGTTCTTATGCAGGAAGGACATGTACTATGCTATGAATCAAATAAACTGAATGAGCATGAGAAAAATTATCTCACACATGATCTTGAGTTGGGAGCGATCATCCATGCATTGAAGATGTGGAGGCACTATCTTCTTAGCAAGAGATTTGTACTGATGAGTGATCACAGTGAATTGAGGTATCTATTTGACTAATTGAATTTGAATGCTAGAAAAGCTAGATGAGTGGCCACTATAAGTGAATTTGACTTCGAGATCAAGTATATTAAAGGTAAAGAGGACAAGGTTGCAGATGCTCTTAATAGGCAGATACATGTGAACCAGATAGTAGCTATGAGTTTTTATGGGACAAATTTACAGGATCAGATCTTACAGGTAGGTCAGCAAGATAACATGTACATGGAGCTCAAGCACAAGTTACAGCAGGGTACATGTACATGCACAACTACATGTGTAGGTACATGTGCATAGGTTATGGATTATCGTCTCACAAAAGATGGCTTGGTCAGATTTAGGGACAAGATATATGTGCCAATTGACAGCAAGCTCAAGAAGCTTATCTTGAGAGAGTTTCATGTGAAACCATATTTAGGTCACCTAGGATATTAAAAGACATTGACAACGGTGAAGAATTTCTACTATTGGCCGAACTTGAAGGAAGAGGTGGTAGAGTTTGTGGCTAGATGCTTGGATTTTCAACAAGTAAAAGCAGAGTGTAAGCATCCAAGTGGATTACTTTAGCCTATTCTGATTCTAGAGTGGAAATGGGAGGTCATTTCCATGGACTTCATTATAGGTTTGTCGAGGATAGTTAGACAACGTGATTTTATCATGGCTGTTGTGGAAAGTGTTACACAGTAAAATGTCACTGTCTCCTTGTCAGTCTCCCTACTGTGTCATAAAACCAAACCCATCATGCTCATGCTCCCTGAAATGGCCAAAAAACCCTCTTTGCCTAAGTTTATTGGATCATCGCAACTGTTATTAAAATAACCGCGCTCACGGGCGGATGATAGTGTAACTGGTGCGCTGCCAGCGTGGAAGCACACAGGTTTTCCGCGCTGGTCGAATTTCATAAACAACGCACCCTCCGCTTGGATTAGATCGCACTGACCAGACCTCTTCTGTAATTGAGATGCGATGCCAGCGCGCCAACCCAGTTATGCACCCGCGCTGATCCTGTTTGGGCGAGTTTGTTCTAACAACCAGCCTTCCAGATGACTCCAGACTTGGTTGTTGTCTTGGTAAAGGTCACCCTCCTTTCTATGGCATGTCTGTTCACCTGGTCACCCACTTTTCTTGGGGGTAAGCTCATCCTTTCACTATTCATGGAGACTCCTTCTCCTATATAAGCATCCACCATTGCCATGAGCAACTAGTTTTTGATGTATAGACTTTGACATAGAGGAATTCATAGTGCATTAGTGCTGCTCTTTGTAGGCATTTGGTGTGTTGTGTGTGAGGATTGTTGTAGAGCTTAAGGAAGGTTATGAGTTTGTTGCCTTGTGTGAGAGAGAGACCTCTTTGACTTGGGAGATCCACCTTCAAAGGTGAATGCTGATGAGACATGCTGGTTGGACCCTCTAGAGAAGGACTCAGTGTCAGAACCTTGGTTGTACCTTACTCTATTTCTGATTAATAAAAGATAGATGACTACTGTTATGGTTCCATTCTCATTTGTCTTATGAATTATTCATGTGAATTACATCCTTTATGATTGATGTATAGTTGCTTTTAGTAGATTTTACGCTTGTGTTTCTCTTCTCTTTGCTTGTGTAGGTGTCCGCCCATGAGGATAGTGGAGGATTGTGATCGGCTGGAGCGAAGGAGCGAGAGTGGTATCTCTTCATCAAACATAGCACTGGAATCCAAGTAGGTGCCCATTACCCACTTGTTAATTGCAACTAGGAACTTGTAGAGTAGCATTGATTGATTGTTGCTAGACCCCTTTTGGGCTAGTAGGGATCGCCTCTATTCGTAGAGGGGATTTACCTCTCCAACAATTTGGCGACTCCGCTGGGGAGCTTGCTTGTCTCTTTGTGGTTCATCCTTGTTTTTGGATTTGATTATTGCTTTCTTGTCAAGGATTGGGGATTAGTTTGCTGTTGTTGGTTTCCTGGTTCATCCTGGGAACTGCTTTAATTGTCTTAAAAGCCTGTTACCTTGGTTTGGGGGTTTTTGGTTCGTTTTTTGCTTGTTTTTTAGCCTCAGCGCGTTTTATTTCAGAACAGTTGCGCTGACATCACACATCTGTTTCTTTGCTTTTCCTATCATCGCGCTTATACATTTAACAGTCGCGCTGACCTTGTTTTCGGGCCAGCACCCTTTATCCGTGTCCTTCCACGCTGACAGCGCAAAGTTGCTACAGGCGTTGTCTTGTCATGGCTTTGTTGCTGAGGGGTCACCCACGCTGATCCTGTAAAATTATTTTTTGTCCAAATTTTCCTCCTGAACCTCTTGGTTTGGCTGCCCCCTGCTCTTTCCAGTTGGTTCATGACTTGTTTTATTTTGTCTGAGCTATGACACGCTTACTTGCGAAGCCTTGTTCCGCAAGGGTTCGTTTGTTACTTGTTTTCGGTTTTGCAAAGCCTTCCTTTTCGCTTTTGTTGCTTGGTTTTCATCTTGCCTTAACTTTTACGATTGTTGGAGTGTGTTGAATCGTTGCTTGTCTGGTTTTGAACTCTTATCCTCTGGGTGTTCGCTTTTCTCCATTGATTTCACACTCAAACCCTAGGGCATCTAGTGGCCGTGTGTGTCAAGCCTCCCGTTTGGTATCTTGTGTTCTTGGTTGACCAGCCAACTTCGGATTTGTTTACACATTCGTTTGGTGATTGTTGAAAGTGTTTGATTGTGTTCCAAGTGATTTCCCTTCCTCCTTTGAATTCCTTGCCGTCTTGTTGAGCTTAGATTACATAGCTCATAAGCCCTTGTTTTCCTTTGATTTGGGAAACTGGTTTTTAGTGTCTTGGGAATTGTCTTGTGTTTGCATTGAGTGATTTTAGTTCTTTCACTTAGTGTTGCTATCTCTCTAATTCATTTTAAAAGCACTTTTATGCTATTGAAAAGAAAAGCAAACTAGCATCTTTTTCATTTAATAGTTGAAAGGAAAAGGACATTTCGTTGTTTTGTGTTTTCAAGAGAAAATTTTCATTTCCTTGCTGTTAGTTGCATTTAGTTGTTTGATTTCTTGAGTTCGTTTTGTTTGATTCAAAATTCCTAACCTTCTCATAGTTAGAATTCATCGAACAAAATGATGTTCTTTGGCATGTAGTTGCATTTAAGTATTTTTGAGAGACCATACGGTAGGACCTGAAATCAAAACTTAATTCAAGATCAACCGTAAAATAAACCAAATTTATCTAAAAACACATTGGAACTTAACGCAAATATCTAGAGGTCTAGGCTAGAGACGTGTTCCAGCGTCTTTAAACCTAGTAGCTTACC
>APFE031204704.1:4572-37478 GCA_000404065.3 Pinus taeda
TTCATTATATTCCTTTCAATGTTACAATACATATTTATACATGCCGAAGCATCCAATACAATGAACCGAAAACCATCGTGTCCAAAACCATGGACCGAAAACCATAGGTAGGTTCGCCCAACCTAATATAGGGTCCAAAAAGACATTTTCTCGGGGCGCTGCCCCGAACCCCGTAGAGGAGGGCTACCCGCCCCCCTCAAACCCCCCCTTGTGACCCCCCCACTGCACAATCGGCACAACGAAGATTATAACAACAATATAACACAACCCAACAAAATTAATTGTCCACACCCTCATCCTCGTCCTCATCTGTGTCCTTGGAACCTGCCACGTGCTATTGCTGCAGCTGGATCCTGACCTTGTGCCTCGATCTGCATCCTGTTGGTAGGTGTTCGATCCATCAACAACTTGTAACTCTGACAGTTTCACTCATCGTGGCCTACTGATCTACAGAAATTACAAAATCGATGTTGCGGAGTCTGTGTATATTCTGCAATAGATGACAGTTGTTTGTAGTGTGCTTTCCCCCCACCTGACATATTGTGCACTAGAGCATGGGTGCGGCACTTGGGCCTATCTGAGCCTTTGGTCTCAATGGCATGGGTCCCCCCTCCTGCCAAATAGTTTGTGAATACTCGACAATGATCCTTATCGTGGCCCTAGCCTTTAAATTTTATGCACCACACTTCTTCCCACGCTTCTTGCCGGGGTGCCCTATCCTATTTCAAACTCTGCATCTCCAAGCATAGGTTTTGTAGTTGTGCATGGATTTGTTGGACTCCCAACCCCAGATCTTGTATCAGTATTTCATGCAACCTCATCACCATTTCCAAGGCTTCTTCCTAGGTTGAGAGCTTCTGCTATGACAACGTCATCCTAAGGTGTGGTGTCAAAGACACCACAAACCACACATGGTGCCACACATCTGTCAGTGTCATATTAGCCTCGTGGATCATACTTTTCAGCCTCTGATTCAGATCCCAGGGGGTTTCGCTTGGAAGCATTGCAATCTCCTTAAATCTGATGATCGACTGCATTTCAGATTTCATTCAGCTAAATTCTCTGTTCAATGTGATCTAGATCTCCACTATTCCTGCATTTGGGTGATCATTCGAGTGCTTGATATACCAAGTTAGCGCACGATCCTATAGCTCACTTACCAATGTGGCCTTCTTAATGTTGTCATCCGTAACCCTGTGTGCTTCCAACACTTCTCTTACTACGAACCAAAATTAATCTGGATCTTCGTTCCCTACTCCTTTGAATACAGGAAGCTTGATTTCACTTGCCATGCTAAATTGCCAGTTTGGTGGAGGCAGTGTGGGCGAAGATGGAGGTGAAGGAGGTTACGTGAGTTGTGGCATAAGTGGGGATGGTAACTGCGGAATGCACTACCTTATCAAGCTGACTGCACTCCTCTGAGAAACCCAAGCGCTCTCTTCCTTGCTTGCTCATGGAGGTGAAATTAAAGGACTATTTGCTAATCCTTCGATACCTTTGTAGACCTTTCTGTTCCATCTTGTTCCACTCATTAATGTATTCGCATCACCCATTTTTCACATAACAGGATCTCAATCTAGGTATTCAAATATTTGATGTACTTACCTCACGGTCCCTTGAGAAAACATCTTTTTCCTTCATTCTAGGTTACAGTCGTGTTTATCGCAAATTTAGTGATAAAACCTCCTATTATCCAATCGAGCCAATGGTCTACAGTCCGTGCGATCTTATCTTCTGATGCCTCTAGCCTGAGCACCAACTCCAGAGTCCACACTATCGCTTTATTGAGCTTATACCTTCCTTGGTTGTCGGATAACCTCGCGATCCAATCATACAACTCTGAAGAGAAGGACAAAAATAAGATCTCGTGGATTCTCATATATACGTAGTGATCTAGCCACCTCTTCTCCAATATTTTTGGGCTTTTGCTTTCCTGTATCATGAACTCATGAAGCTTCTGATCCAACCAATCTTCAATTTCCTTCTTCGTAGGGTTCTAGTGTTTCAACATCAGACATCCCTTAGGAAGATCTCGGTCCTGGTAATGGAACCATTTGTTGGCTTGTTGGGGCTTGACCCAGGTTCAAAAGTGTTTTAGCCAAACAAATCCCGAAACTACTAGCCCTTTCGGCAATAGTCCGCAGAGCGTGGAATGAGGTCTCACCCTAGGTAGTATGGGAGGGTGCTGGAACCAAATTTCGCCACCCTACAGATGTCTTGATGAAGTCTAGAAGGTTTGTGAATCAGTCTTACGCACTGAGCTAGTTCCGCGTAGCTGCCTATTCACTGCAACTACCTTCAAGTGACTTGGATGATGAGTGTGACTATTCCTTACCCTTTACTGTGTTTATTAGTATTTTAGATCTTGAATTAAATTAAGTGGGCCCAATGAGTTCCTTTACAATTCAACATAAATAGACATGCGCACAATCATAAACTGTAAACAGATGCATAAACAGAAACAGAGCAACAGATATGCGATATTCCAAGACCAGCTTATATTTATTAATGTTTTTTCCAATTACAATCCACATCCTACCCTGCGCACAACTGCAAGGGTCTGCACACATAGCTGCGGACTCTACCAGGCCTCTGTGCACATAGCTGCAGAGTCTACTCCTACTACTACCACCTACAATTCGGACTTACTGACTAAGAGTAACTATTGCGTTCAACAACCCATACACTTCAAATCCCAAAAAAAGCTTATTAAAACTAACTTCTACATTTAGAGCCTTGCTCTATTTATACATTCCCATGGTTCGTGGACCATGGGTAGTCCGACTCACTTTCTACTATATTATTTTTGGGTGGACAAGCCTTTGACTTGACTCATTAAAGCTCACACTCTGCGCACTTCGTGGAGCCTTTACAATACCATTATCCAAAATTGTGGGCATTAAGCCCCAAAACCATTACACGGGGGATCCACTACCCAACACTCATCATTAATAAAGAAAAAATGGAAATCATTTCGGAGAGGGAGGAATCAAAGGCATTAAATTAGATTACATATCCTTTTGGGATAAAAATTAGATTTCTCTTAGGAGGATTTAAGTATTTTGGCTACCATTTGAAGCCAAAAAAATATGAAACTAAGGAATCGAACTCACTAATCAAAAAAATTCCAAAAAGGCTAGCCTTATGGGATCATAAGTGACTCACCCTTGGGGCATGAGTGAAGATGATCAATGCAGTTCTGTAAGAAATATCAGTGTACTTGATGTATCTGTTTCATCTACCATTGGTGGTCATCCACAGGGTCGATGGAAGCATAGCAAAATTTCTTTGGAAAAGTCTTGGTAATAACATGAAATTCCATTTAATTACTATCGATTATATTATAATAGAAATTATGATGGGTGGCTGGGGTATAAGGGATACTATATATTTTAACCTTGCCCTGCTTTCCAAGAACCTGTGGAGGGCTTTCAATGAACACAACATTTGGCAATAAATTATTCGAGAAAAGTACCTTCAACACTTAAGTGTGGAGGATTGGGTAGCATCTGGGGCTACTTCAAAAATGAAAGCATCATACATATGGTGTAGCCTGATGCTTGGTAAATCACGGCTCTATGGTAATTTTTGTTGGTAGGTGGGAAGTGGTGATAAGGTTTTAATTAGATTAGATGTGATAGAAGGTATTAAAGGGGTTCATAAGCTCT
The DNA here is from genome assembly GCA_000404065.3 of Pinus taeda. Taxonomy (NCBI): domain Eukaryota; kingdom Viridiplantae; phylum Streptophyta; class Pinopsida; order Pinales; family Pinaceae; genus Pinus; species Pinus taeda. Next base: position 8,241 of record APFE031204704.1, read on the forward strand.
TGACAAGTGCTATACAATTTATGAATAGATATTCTATTTTCACCTTGGCCAACCTTAGTTCTTGTCGTCTCCCTTTATTTTCTCTTACCAAATGGCCACACTCTTGGGAAATCGATATACGAGAGGAGTATTAGATTGAGTGGGAGAATTACCGAGATACTATGTGTAATGTAGGGATCTCTCTTTCTCACAAGGATGATAATTTAGTGTGGGGAGGTCTGCATCTATAGGAAACACTCACCTAAAGAGGCTTATTCCTATATGTACATTAATAGTCAGCTCGATCTCTACATGGATTGGTTGGCTCTAATGTGGAAGTGGATCTTTTGATGCATTTTGGCTACCTTTTCAATGACGTTGTCTTTGATGCCTAGCATAGAATGATTTCCTTTCATTTTTTTCTTTTTTTCTTTATTTGTATTTGATGATTATCCTTTTGTTTCTTTTTTTGGAGGAGTTTTTAATTATTTATATTTCCCCTCTCTAGGTCATGCTTTGAGGTGATATTTTCTCAAGGTGATTTGGTGATTTGAGGAAGTTGTTCCTTCAAACAATGTTGGCTTTTAACTTTTTTGTCTACTTTATTTTGGTCTAGAATGGAATGTATGTGGGTTTTTTCATGGCATTGTTTTGGCTTTGGTATTTATTTGACCCATTTTGTATAATTTTTGTGAATGAATCTAGGTAATCAAGATAAAAAGAAACTCCTTTATTACTAAAATAAATTAGTTTTTTCTATTGGAAAAAAGGAGATGCACTTTTAAAGATGAACACCTTGCATTAACATCTGTACACTAGGGATTTGACTCTCAAAATTTAAACACTAGCACTAGCCATGGTTCAGAGAAGTTAATCATGTTGTTATGTTATGTGTTTTTTAAACTTTTTAAATATAAATTTTATAAAATATATTTTTGAAGAATCAATCAACATTCTTTACCTTCCAAATAGCTTTTGAAGAAACAATCGACATCCTCTGTATTGCAAACTCTTTTGGATACACAAATCAATGACTTTGGTTAGCTTGGTTCATGTTAGAACAACCCAGGCTCCTGTGGACTCGTTATGATCAAGCAGGAGAAGAAGAGAGGAACAACATGGACAAAGTTTATAATTGTTAGGAGCAATGTTTGGGAGTTTTAGAAACCGTATTGGTTGGAGACATTTCCTCCATATAAATTGTAATTAGGTTCTTCATATATAAATCATGATAACAAAAGGAAAGGACTATTGACTGTCCCATGAGATTCACGCATCATAGGAGTACCAATTCTTTTCATGGAAGCATATGCACTACATTAGATATGTGTTATTAGCTTTTAAAACCATAGTAAAATATATTTGCAATGTCATGAGCCAAAAAATTAATGTAATATGATGAAAAAATTATTGATTTAAAATTCCTATTTTGTTTAGGAATTGGATATTTTGTTTTAGATTTATAATTTGTCATTAGTTAGAGAATTTAATATCTTTATTTTCAAATTTGGTCTTTAGATATATATGGTCTCTATTATGGATTTTTGTTAGCGAAAGAACATCAAGTGTAAACACTTACATTTATGGGAGATTCTCTTCTAATTCTACACCATTTGGTCAAAGGCTTTCTCCCAAAAGAGAAATTGATGGAAATCGTCATGAAAAGAATTACCAAAATTTGTTAAAGATATCCCATAAAAAATATTTCCATGTCCAAGCACACAAAAAGAGAAGATAAATATGCTAATGAAAGGTCTAAATTGAAAGTAGGTGAATTAAAGATTAATGGTCAAACCAATACTTCTATAATTCCCTAATGGCTGATGAGCTCTATTAAAAAATAATTCCCTGATAGATTTATGTATTGTAAATTTTATATTTTGGTGGAGTTGTTCTCAACTTATGCGCTTACAAAGTTCCTATTTTTGTTGGTGAGATATATTCTCCTTAAAGAAATCATGTATTCCTATTTGAAAGAAAAAACAGTTAGGAAATTTTGATGAATTAGTTCTATATTTACTTATAATAAAAATACTCTTAATAAACAAAATAAATATAAAAATAAAATTTAATTTTACCATTATTGTATCTTGAAACTTTTGTATTTTATTTTTATTAATCATTAAATATTACTTTATAATATTAATATTGAGAAAAAAAATGGATGAAAATCACATCATAATTCATTTCAACTGAACAATATTAATATTAATTTAGAATATTTTAGTTCATAATATATAGTCATTCTTTTATCTGTTTAAATGGTATTGTATGATTTATCAAAATAATAAACTAACTTGAAATACAATCTTTTTAATTGAAATATCTTTATCTGAGTGACTACCTAAACATATCATACAAACATCAACAACCCACACACTTCAAAAAAAACATGAAAATACATTGACAATGTGCATTTAGACACGACTCCCATTCGATATGAGCGTACATAGTGGAGCAAATGTAATACCGAGTAGGCGATATATTAGGGAGCCCTTATTTATTTGACAGCAATCGGCAGGGGATACAGTCGGAAGCCTTTATTTAGTTGACAGCAGATAGGACACAGGGAGTGAACAGGTGACCTTGAGGTAGTAGCACAAATGGTGCAGGTAATATAAGAAGCAAAAGGAGATAGAGGAGGTGGCCTTTATTTATTTCACAACAAGCACCGACTCAGTGAGTTACGTCAATCTCATGGCAGGAAGGCGCATTTGTTATAAAAGGGATATGTCTCGAAACGTACAGTGCAACTACCCAGATAAACCTAAGCTCCAACCTGTGCAGCGACTCAGTGAGTTACGTCAATCTCATGGCAAGAAGGCGCGCTGGTTATAGAAGGAATATGTCTTGAATCGTACAGTGCAACTACCCAGATAAACCTGAGCTCCAACCTGTCCGCAACAACACTCATTCATATCTCTAATCGCTTCTCTCAAACAAACACTGCAGTCAGGCCCTGCAACACTTCTCAAGCATATTTCCAACCCGTAAATGGTCATAGCAGAATTCACCACCCACGATCCACTGGCGAATATTTTCGTGTCCAAGGGAGCTTTGTCTGTCAGAGTCTTCATGAGAATACTGAGAGTGTGATTGAAACCCTTAACATCACTGTTGTTGTTAACATTCTCAAGATCATAGACGTCGCTGGTATCGAGTTGAGTGGAAAAACTGTATTTCTCATAACGAATGAAGCAAAATTCCAACTGAATCCGAGCGCAAATTGCGTTGGGACAATGTAGCATTGGGTCCTCTTGCAGTGAAGTGAGGGTGACAAGTGACTGGTCCAACAATCCTGTGCAGTCTTGTACAGCGTGCTCTATCTCTTTTAACCCCGATTAAACAACATGGTGGCACTTCTCTCTGACTTCTAGTAGTGTAGAGTATGGCACCTTGAGTCGCAGCTCTGTGATCTATAGGTTTAGCTCCAATTGAACCCTCGTGGACTCCTCCAAGGTTCTGCAGACTCCAGCTACCAATTGATGAATATTCTCCATGGTGGTGAGTGCCACCGGCACAACCAACTCTGGAATGTTGATACAGGCCTCCCCCACTACTTGTTCTATGCCCTAGCTTTGGGAAACCAGGCTGTCATGCTATAGTATGAGCTATTAGAGGTTTACCTTCTGCTCACTCAAGACTTGGAGAGCATGGCCCTCCCTAGTGTGAAGCTCACTAGTGACCCCATCCTGCAACTGGTAGTGGGTTTCTCTAGGAAGGGCGGTCAAATTCAATCCCTAGCCCCTCATGTCACATTTGGCTTTTGCAAAGACGACACCTTCTGGTAACATCGAGGTGTTCATTGTACATGTGTGCACCATCTGCTCAGCTTCAGATATATCTTCCGCAAGGTGCCGTGTCATCAATCCTAGCGGTCGCACTTGTAATGCCTGCAACTGCTCTCTCAGCACCCCCAACATAGTTGTTTGCTACATCATCAACTCTTCCAGAGCACCCTTAGCGACACCGTGAACAGGTTTGCTACCGTCAACAACATTTCCCTCCATAGTCTTCATTATCTTTGTCTTTTTGTGTGTGGGTGGCTGCTCTTGGTCATGCAGCCTCTTGAGTTGGGTCACTTTTCTTGTAAGGTCCATGCATTACTATGTCTCTACCTCCCCCTGTATGCCCTGCTCTATGGACATTTCCTGACATCCCTCTATCTCCTCAGTGGGTGCGGTTGTGGTTTGTATCATTTTCTCTATTTCTGTTGCCTCAGCCACCTTCCGTTGTGTCGCTGCTTCCCATTCTTGATGCTTTTTGTCCACCAGCTTTGCAACACGCAACTTGGTCTCCCTCTTCCTCTATTGTGCTGCGATCTTTTCCAGTTCCACCAAGTCCAAGGCATGCCACTCTAGAGAGCATGATGCCATTACCTTGAATATTACATCATCTGTGGCAATGAATGATAGCTTTACCCACTCTCGGGTTGGATCCTTGTGCACCCAGATATATAGGTTATGCATATCTACCTTGAATTTTGCTACGCTTTGTAAACCGTTATATACTGTCGAGGACAAGTGCGGCTTGTAGTTGATCCATTTTCATAAACTTGCCTCTACGAATGCCCAAAATAATTTTATCTCCCAAATCCTTATCACTTCTTTCATTGCCTAGAGTGAGGAGTACCTCATGGCCTCGGGTAGGTTCCTCTCAATGGTGGGAAATTGGTTGTCCATCAGTAGCTCCCAGCAACCAGTAGGATGGATAAGAGAAACCACGTGTAGTGGAAGGTACTACCCTACTCCTGGGCCTCCCTACAATGTGTAAAAAATTCATCGTAGAGAAACTGCACCCAGTTGAACTAGACCCCTTCTGTACACTGCCCTACCACTGCAATTACAAACGTTGGCACTTCATCTTCGCGGCATTTCCACATGAGCTTGCCACCCAGCAGCTGGGTGGCAATATGCACCCCTCGGTCCTTGATGCTTGCTAGTACATACCCTCGCTTCCTTTTATCTAGCTTATATTTGGCCTTCATAGCTTTTGCAAGGCCAAAGTCATTGCTTTTTCCTATGATGTCTACGAGACTACTTCCTTTAATGGGCAATCATGAAATTTGGTGAATTAGGTCAACCGTGATGAAAACTGACTCCACCAGCTAAAGATACCCAACATGTACTAGACATAGTAGTTGCCGGATGACAAAAAATGTGATGGGCACGTGATGGTAGTGGGGTATCCACCGCAGATGGAGTAACCCAGCCTTCTCCACACCATGCAACCATTTTGCTGCAGTAATTTTTCCGTGGCTAATGGTTGGAACTTCTCACTATCTGCAAGGTTCCAGTCCAAATTTCATATTCGATACCCATCCCAGCGGTGGACCATCAAACCTTATGTCATCCGGAAGAAGTAGAGTCTAGAGCGCGCTCTTCGTGATCTCCACATCCTTCAATATCTTGGCTGCCCCTTTCCATGGGGGAATGTAGGGGGATAACTCTATCGCTGAAGATACTTGGAGACATTCTCTGCCTCATCATCATGTGCCTCAATTCGGGCTATCAAGGCTTGCAAATCTTCCTCCTGCTCTATTTCAACGGTGATAGATTTTCCCTTCTCTATCATTGACAATTTACTAACTCTTGGGTTTCATGGTGATTCCCGATCTGGACCCATTAGTTGTTTCTTTTCTGTGGTCATGGCATGCATGGGGAATTCGATACCTTTGGTGTGCCTACTGCCTATCCAAGCTCCTCCTGGGTCACTCAGGGCTCTGGGGTAACTTTCATGAATCGCACTCTAGTTCCCGACATTGTGTTTATACTGGATTCACTTCATCGCGTACCCACGGGTGGAAAGGTAGCTTGGTGCTCGTTGCTTTGTATTGGCTCAAATATCAAACAACTAAGTGTTGCGTCGCAGCTACCCCACAGAATTTTATAGTAACTTTTGAATTTGAACTTGGCCATTCCCTCCATTTCTGAGTCAACAGTACCTTCTTGGTGGGAGATCATCCTGAATCTAACTCTTAATTCGTGTCTTACTAGCCTGTTTCTCACTCTTGCCTGCCTTAAATTAGACCTCTTTTCATGAATAGTGACATCAATGGTCACCTCCCAGTCTACTCATGCAGCAGCGCAACCCCTTATGCGTGAGCGCGATCCCTGTGATAGACTGGCCCTGCATGGAACCTCCTTTCCATGCAGCTCTCCTGCAGACTTGTTTATAGTCCTATACCTTCTTTCAACTTCTTGGATCATTGAGACTATGCGTCCTATAGTTGGTCAGGTGGTCACACCCCTGATGCGAGGCTTTGAGTTTCCTCCCAGCCCGGGTTGCGAGCACCCCTCAAATACCCTTGCGTCCAATAGTGTGTCGTGTTCTTCTTTGTGTTGTATGTTGCCTTGTTTAGTAAGGTGCAGTTGCAACCATGATAGCAGGGTCACAACTCTTTCTACAGTAGTAGTAGGGCTGGCTGGACTTGATCACAACACACTTAGTTTCTTGCAGCCTGCTTGCATGACTTTAGCTTTTAGTTCATTGATTTCTTCGTCTAATGTCACACTTCTCTTCCTTAGCCCTTCCCACTCGTCATTGAGTTCATGAAGTTTCACGCTCCCTCGCCGAAGGTCTTCTTGCAATTGCCTAATTCCTTTACCCAGGTCCTCGTGTCCTGTCCCTAAGGTGATCTGGAGATTCTTCTCTATCCTCCTGGTTTCCTCTCTTCTTGACACTATTGAGGTCATTTTCGTGCTCCAGTTTTTGTTCATGGTCCTATAGGCCCATCGAACTGTTGGGACGCATAGGTCCCAATCCATTCATCTCACCTGATAAACTCTATTCATGATTCCATGTAGCTTTTTAAATTCTTTGTCACAGGGTATTTGTGGTGTGCATCGCTTTTCGTACTACAGGGTGAGGTTCTAATTTTTTATCCTTAGCCTGTGATGTGCTTGCCTAGCACTCATCTACACCCGTCGACACAGCTGGGCACGCAAACTACTTTGCCTTAGCTGTCCGGCTTGCATTCAATGCTGGGGATTACTAAACCATAAGTGCATTCATTTTTTGCATTCACACCAGCTCCTAATATTCTTCTAGTGTGTCTACCACCATCGTGCGTGTTTCGCGTGCAACACGCATTCCATCGCACCATACCACTGCTGTTTTGGTACTAACCTTTTGAATTTTTCTAAGAATTCATCTATGCCTATCTCCCCATCATATGTTGGAAGTTCCCTTGCTTCAATCCTCACGCACCATAGTGATCTAATCATCATGTTTCAATTTAGCGTCGTTACTTCGTGCATATGGTTCTGCCAGCATTCTATTTCTTCGTCCAAATCCAAATTACAGGAACTGTCGCTCTCCCATGAGATTCTTCCATCTTTAGTCAGGTTCAACCAGTCCTATTCTTGTGCCGTTATCTAATAGACGCAATCTAGCTCATCGTCGTTGTCATCATCACGCGCAGGTTCATCGTAGCGCTCTCCTTTAGCTGGATCCAGCAGAACTACTATGCGTAGGGACTTTTTCTCAAAAATCATTTTCCACTTCTTCAAGTTAATGACTCCATTCATATCCTTGGCCCAACCTATCCTTGACAATGCTGGATAAGGGTTACTGTCATCCACAATCTCTATTACCTCAAAGTCCGACTGTGTGCTCACACCTTCAATATCCACTGTTACCCCTTGCAATCTTCCCATGGGTAGGACCTTTTGCTGGTTCACCATCCTTAATTGAATAGGAGACCACTGTAACATGGGCTTGCCCATGCATTCCCATGTCTGCATTCATAACAAATTCGTGTCTTAACCCAAGTCTAAGATTACCTGATCCATTTCATACTCGCCAATCTGCACTGTCAATATCATTTCCCTCCTGCTGCACAATGCATGCCTTCCTAGTTTCCAGACTATGCATGGTTCACCTGACTCTGTGCACCTAGAGATCAGCTCTTGTAGTCCTTTAACTACCTTATTATGGCGAAACAGTTTCATGCATGTCTCTAAAAAGGTAGTAAGCATAGAAGGATCCATTCTGACTCTATTTGATCCTTACTACCTAAAGTAGAGGCCTTGATGAAGTTCTTCTTAGCTCCCATAAACATCTCCTTTGCATGTTCCAAATCAAACTTAGTTTCCTTTGTAGGAGCTTTGTGAACCCATGTATCTTCCTTAGGCTTTCTCCCCTTATCTTCCCATATGGTCGCGCCACTTTTGAGCATCATGTTCACATTGGGGTCTTCTTCGTGTGGCTCAAACCTAATCATATGGATATTTTGAGTTAGAGTAGGCTGTAGCACCCCTTTCTCATGCATTTGTGTGATCAACATCAAACAATCTACCATTTCATGATCAAACTGATAACAGTACGGACACCATGTTCTGGTCAGGTTCGTACAGTCACGTGCGTAGTGCGTAGGTCCTCAGCAATTATAGTAGATTAACTATCTGTGCCCTCGTCCATGTCCCATTCCTCCTTGTCCTCGTCCGTGTCCTTGGAATCCACCACACCCTATTGTTGCAGCTGGATCCTGACCTTGTGCCTCGATCTGCATCCTATAGGCATGTGTTTAATCCATCAACAACTTGTAACTCTGACAGTTTCACTCATCATGGCCCACCGATCTAGAGAAATTACAAAATAGATGTTGCGGAGTCTGTGTATACTTCTGCAACAGATGACGGTTGTTTGCAGTGTGCTTGCCCCCACCTGATAGTCGTGCACTAGAGTGCGGGTGCAACACTTGGCGCTACCTGAGCCTCTGGTCTCAATGGCATGGGTCCCCCTGCTGCCATATAGTTTGCGAATACTAGACAGTGATCCTTATTGTGGTCTTGGCATTTAAAATTTATGCACCACACTTCTTCGTGTGCTTCTAGCCAGGGTGCCCTATCCTGTTTCAAACTTTACATCTCCAAGCATAGGTTTTGTAGCTATGGATGGATTCGTTGGACTCCTAACCCCGGATCCTATATCGGTATTTCATGCAACCTCATCGCCATTTTCAATCCTTCTGCCTAGGTTGAGAGCTTCTGCTATGACAAGATCGTCCTAAGGTGTGGTGTTAAAGACACCACAAACCACGCGTGGTGCCATGCATCTGTGAGTCTCATATTAGCCTCGTGGATCGTATTTTTCAACCTTTGATCCAGATCCTAGGGGGTTTCGCCTGGAAGAATAACAATCTCCTTAAATCTGATGATCAACTGCATTTCAGATTTCAGCCAGCTAAATTCTCTATTCAATGCGATCTGGATCTCCACTATTCCTGCATTTGGGTGATCATTCGAGTGCTTGATATACCATGTCAGTGCGCGATCATATAGCTCACTTACCAATGTGGCCTTCTTAATGTTGTCATCTGTAACCCCATGTGCTTCCAACACTGCTCTTACTACGAACCAAAATTGATCTGGATCTTCATTCCCTACTCCTTTGAATACAGGCATCTTGATTGTACTCGCCATGCTAAACTGCTGGTTTGGTGGAGGTGGTGTGGGCAAAGATGGAGGTGAAGGAGGTTACGTGATTCATGGCGTAAGTGGGGATGGTAACTGCAGAATGCGCTACCGTATCAAACTGACCGCACTCCTCTGAGAAACCTAAGTGCGCTCTTCCTCACTCGCTCATGGAGGTGAAATTAAAGGACTGTTTGCTAACCCTTCGATACCTTTGTAGACCTTTCCGCCCCATGTCGTTCCAGTCATTAATGTATTCACATCACCCATTTTTCACATAACAACATCTTAATCCAAGTATTCAAATATTTGATGTACTTGACTCGCGGTCCCTTAAGAAAACATCCTTTTGCGTTGTTGTAGCTGAGAGTCATGTCTATCACAAATTCAGTGACAAACCCTCCTATTATCCAATCGAGCCATTGGTCTACGATCTGTGCGATCTTATCTTCTAATGCCTCTAGCCTGTGCACCAACTTCGGAGTCCACACTATTGGTTTATTGAGCTTATACCTTCCCTGGCTATCGGCTAACCTCGCGATCCAATCATACAACTCTGAAGAGAAGGACACAAAGAAGATCTCGTGGATTTTTGTATATACGTAGCGACCTAGCCACCTCTTCTCAAATATCTGCGGGGTTTTGTTTTCCTGTATCACGAACTCGTGAAGCTTCTCATCCAACCAATATTCAATTTCCTTCTTCATAGGGTTCCACTGTTTCGAAATCAGACATCCCTTAGGCAGATCTCGGTCTCAGTAACGAAACCATTTGTTGGCTTGTTCGGGCCTGACCCGAGTTCAGAAGTGTTTTAGCCAAACAAATCCCAAAGCTACCAACCCTTTCGGCATGAGTCAGTGGAGCACGAAATGAGGTCTCACCCTAGGTAGTATGGGAGGGTGCGGGAACTAGATTTCGCCACCCTAGGGATGTCTTGATGAAGTCTAGAAAGTTTGTGAATTAGTCTTACGCGCTGAGCTAATTCCCCGCAGCTGCCTGTTCACTGCAACTACCTTCACGTGACTTGGATGATGAGTGTGACTGTTCCTTACCCTTTACTGTGTTTATTAGTATTTTAGACCTTGAACTAAATTAAGTGGGCCCAATGCGTTCCTTTACCATTCAACATAAATTGACATGCGCGCAATCATAAACTGTAAACAGATGCATAAATAGAAACAGAGCAACAGATATGCGATATTCCAAAATCAACTTATCTTTATTAATTCTTTTCCCAATTACAATCCACATCCTACCCTGCACACACAACTGCAAGGGTCTGCGCACATAGCTGTGGACTCTACCAAGCCTCTGCGCACATAGCTATAGAGCCTACTCCTACTACTACCGCCTGCAACTCAGACTTACTAACTCAAAGTAACTATTGCATTCAACAACCCATACACTTCAAATCCCAACAAAACCTTATTAAAACTGACTTCTACGCTTAGAGCCTTGCTCTATTTATACATTCCCATGGTCTGCGGACCATGGGCAAGTCGACTCACTTTCTATTATATTATTTTTGGGCAGACAAGCCTTTGACTTGACTCATTACAACTCACAGTCTACACACTTCGCAAAGCCTTTACAATACCATTACCCAAAATTGTGGGCTTTAAGCCCCAAAACCATTATGCGGGGGATCCACTGCTCAACACTCATCATTAATAAAGAAAAATTGGAAATCATTTCGGAGAGGGAGGAATCAAAGGCATTAAATTATATTACATATCCTTTTGGGATACAAATTAAATCTCTCTCAGGAGGATTTAAGTATTTTGGCTACCATTTGAAGCCAAAAAAATATGAAACTGAGGAATCAAACTCACTAATCAAAAAAATTCCAAAAAGGCTAGCCTTATGGGATCATAAGTGGCTCACCCTTGGGGCATGAGTGAAAATGATCAAGGCATTTTTGTAAGAAATATCAGTGTATTTGATGCATCTGTTTCATCTACCATTGGTGGTCATCCACAGGGTCAATGGAAGCATAACAAAATTTCTTTGGGAAAGTGTTGGTAATAACATGAAATTCCATTTAATTAGTATCGATTATATTACAATGGAAACTATGATGGGTGGCTGGGGTATAAGGGATACTATATATTTTAACCTTGCCCTGCTTTCCAAGAACTTGTGGAGGGCTTTCAATGAACACAACAATTGGCAATAAATTATTCAAGAAAAGTACCTTCAGCGCTTAAGCGTGGAGGATTGGGTAGCACATGGGGCTACTTCAAAAACGAAAGCATCATACATATGGTGTAGCTTGATGCTTGGTAAACCGTGGATCTGTGGTAATTTGTGTTGGTAGGTGCAAAGTGGTGATAAGGTTTTAATTAGATTAGATGTGATAGAAGGTATTAAAGGGGTTCATAACCTCTTGACAAGTGTTATACAATTTATGAATAGATATTCTATTTTCACCTTGGACAACCTTAGTTCTTGCCATCTCTCTTTATTTTCTCCTACCAAATGGCCCCACTCTTGGGAAATCGATATATGAGAGGAGTATTATATTGAGTGGGAAAATTACCGAGATACTATGTGTAATGTAGGGACCTCTCTTTCTCACAAGGATGATAAGTTAGTGTGGGGAGGTCTGCATCTACAGGAAACACTCATCTAAAGAGACTTATTCCTATATGTACATTAATAATCAGCTTGATCTCTACGTGGATTGGTTGGCTCTAATGTGGAAGTGGCTCTTTTGATGCATTTTGGCTACCTTGTCAACCAGGTTGTCTTGGATTCCTAGCATAGAATGATTTCCTTTCATTTTTTTCATTTTTTCTTTTTTTATTTGTATTTGATGATTATCCTTTTGTTTCCTTTTTTTGGAGGAGTTTTTAATTATCTATATTTCCCCTCTCTAGGTTGTGCTTTGAGATGATATTTTCTGAAAGTGATTTCGTGATTTGAAGAAGTTGTTCCTTCAAACAATGTTGGCTTTTCACTTTTTTGTCTACTTTATTTTGGTCTAGAATGGAATGTATGTGGGTTTTTTCATGGCATTGTATTGGCTTTGGTATTTATTTGACCCATTTTGTATAATTTTTGTGAATGAATCTAGGTAATCAAGATAAAAAGAAACTCCTTTATTACTAAAATAAATTAGTTTTTTCTATTGGGAAAAAGGAGATGCACTTTTAAAGATGAACACCTTGCATTAACATCTGTACACTAGGGATTTGACTGTCAAAATTTAAACACTAGCACTAGCCATGGTTCAGAGAAGTTAATCATGTTTTTATGTTATGTGTTTTTTAAACTTTTTAAATATAAATTTTATAAAATATATTTTTGAAGAATCAATCAACATTCTTTACCTTTCAAATAGCTTTTGAAGAAACAATCGACATCCTTTGTATTGCAAACTCTTTTGGATACACAAATCAATGACTTTGGTTAGCTTGGTTCATGTTAGAACAACCCAGGCTCCTGTGGACTCGTTATGATCAAGCAGGAGAAGAAGAGAGGAACAATATGGACAAAGTTTATAATTGTTAGGAGCAATGTTTGGGAGTTTTAGAAACTGTATTGGTTGGAGACATTTCCTCCATATAAATTGTAATTAGGTTCTTCATATATAAATCATGATAACAAAAGGAGAGGACTATTGACTGTCCCATGAGGTTCATGCATCATAGGAGTACCAATTCTTTTCATGGAAGCATATGCACTACATTAGATATGTGTTATTAGATTTTAAAACAATAGTAAAATATATTTGCAATGTCATGAGCCAAAAAATTAATATAATCTGATGAAAAAATTATTGATTTAAAATTCCTATTTTGTTTAGGAATTGGATATTTTATTTTAGATTTATAATTTGTCATTAGTTAGAGAATTTAATATGTTTATTTTCAAATTTGGTCTTTAGATATATATGGTCTCTATTATGGATTTTTGTTAGCGAAAGAACATCAAGTGTAAACACTTACATTTATGGGAGATTATCTTCTAATTCTACACCATTTGGTCAAAGGCTTTCTCCCAAAAGAGAAATTGATGGAAATCGACATGAAAAGAATTACCAAAATTTGTTAAAGATATCCCATAAAAAATATTTCCATGTCCAAGCACACAAAAAGAGAAGATAAATATGCTAATGACAGGTCTAAATTGAAAGTAGGTGAATTAAAGATTAATGGTCAAACCAATACTGCTATAATTCACTAATGGTTGATGAGCTCTATTAAAAAATAATTCCCTAATAGATTTATGTATTGTAAATTTTATATTTTGCCAAGCACACAAAAAGAGAAGATAAATATGCTAATGACAGGTCTAAATTGAAAGTAGGTGAACTAAAGATTAATGGTCAAACCAATACTGCTATAATTCACTAATGGTTGATGAGATCTATTAAAAAATAATTTCCTAATAGATTTATGTATTGTAAATTTTATATTTTGGAGAAGTTGTTCTCAACTTATGCGCCTACAAAGTTCCTATTTTTGTTGGTGAGATATATTCTCCTTAAAGAAATCATGTATTCCTATTTGAAAGAAGAAAACAATTAGGAAATTTTGACGAATTAGTTCTATATTTACTTATAATAAAAATACTCTTAATAAACAAAGTCGTTAGTCTTTCTAGCCGTTGGAGTTTTTGCTTAGTCTATTTAACACGATGAACTAATCTGTATCTTCAACTTGTCCTGACAATGAACCACACTAGTTGGTTCGAAACGCCTCGACAAATAATCAATTATGTGATTTTGCCAAAAATTTCTAAACAAATGTTATGGATCACAGAAGTCTAAATTCCTTGATAAAAAATAAAATTTAATTTTACTACTATTATATCTTAAAACTTTTATATTTTATTTTCCATGGTAATTAAATATTACTTTATAAAAAATTTAGATGAAAATCACATCATAATTCATTTCCACTCAACAACATTAATATTATTTTAGAATATTTTAATTCATAATATATAGTCCTTTTATCCGTTTAAATGGTATTGTATGATTTAACAAAATAATAAACTAACTTGAAATACAATCTTTTTAATTGCAAAATCTTTATGTCAGTGACTACCTAAACATATCATACAAACATCAACCACCCGTGCACTTCAAAAAAAACATGAAAATACATTGACAATGTGCATTTAGACACGACTCCCATTGGATATGAGCGTACATAGTGGAGCAAATATAATACCCAGTAGGCGATATATTAGGGAGCCTTTATTTATTTGACAGCAGTCGGCAGGTGATACAGTCGGGAGCCTTTATTTAGTTGACAGCAGACAGGACACAGGGAATGAACGGGTGACCTTGTGGTCATAGCGCAGATGGTGCAGGTAATATAAGAAGCACAAGGAGATAGAGGAAGCGGCCTTTATTTATTTCACAGCAGGCACCGACTCAGTGAGTTACGTCAATCTCATGGCAGGAAGGCGCGCTGGTTATAGAAAGGATATGTCTCGAATTGTATGGTGCAACTACCCAGATAAACCTGAGCTCCAACGTGTCCGGAGAAACGCTCATTAATATCTCTAATCGCTTCTCTCAAACAAACACCACAGTCGGGCCCTGCAACACTTCTGAAGCACATTTCCAACCCGTAAATAGTCACATCAGAATTCACCACCCGCGATCCAGTGGCGAATCTTTTCGTGTTCAAGGGAGCTTTGTCTGCCAGAGTCTTCATGAGAATACCGAGAGTGTGATTGAAACCTTTAACATCACCGTTGCTGTTAACATTCCAACTGGCATAACTGGTATCGAGTTGAGTGGCAAAACTGTATTTCTCATAACGAATGAAGCAAAATTCCAACTGAATTCGAGCGCCAATTGCGTTGGGACAGTCTTGAAAAGCCATCTCTGATGCAGCAGCGGAGCAGTTTTGGCAGTCCTGCTCAGACACGTCGCCACGGCATTGGAGAAGGCCGTTGACCTCGCCATGAGAGTATGTCGCGAATCCGCCTCTCGGCGCAGCGGCATTCACCAGATGCTTCAAGACCGTCTTGACGTCGCTCTCGTAATGAGTGCCATTGGCGTATTCATAGTTGTTGCAGAGATTGTATATAAATGGATCCGATTTCCCATCCACGGCCGTGACTGGCATTACGTTAAGGTGCAGCAGACCAAATAACAACAATACTGCGATGCAACACCACCATCTTACGATGCCTTCCATATTCCACGGTTATAAATGAAGAGAGAGACAGACAGTTTAAACTTTAGCGGATGTTTTTCGTACTTGTGATTAGTTGATGCAAAGGCAAGAGGAGGAAGATGGATTTTATAGATGGAGAAGGCATGGCATAGACAGATATTCACCGAAATCTCGGTCGATAAAGGTCGGCCACGTCAATTACTTAGAGAAAAGGCGAATTGATTCAGTGGAATTGATGTTGAGGAGAAACATGTGGGCGAATTAAACTTCTAGAAATGAAACGAAAGGCGAGATATTACGGCGGAAGTGGTGATGTGACCATTAGATAGTGGAGAGCGGCGGATTCTTATCCATCTTGCTACGCGGTAGTATTTGATGTTGTTGCGGGTGGTATAAAGGGTTTCGATGGAATGGTTCAAATCTGACTGCTTTTATATATTATATTTAAATTCAGTGACTTTGTACCATGTTTTGCATCATTAAATGTTGTGGATATTGATTGTCCTGGAAAGCCAGCCCACGCCGATTAAACCAGTACAGCTGGACAGATCAAATGAACGGCACAGCGAGATGACGACTGTGATACCTTCTGGATTTATTGGAAACTTCAAACAATGGAGTGAGGAACCCGTAGAACGGTTGTCTCTGAATACTTTGCTCTTGCCCTTCTGTGAGAAAGAGAGAGAAAATATGCGATTCAATATAAAATTAAAAAAGAGGAAAAATAACAAAAATTAAATCTAACAAATCCATGTTCCAGAAAGGTACGCTGTGCAAGTCGTTTTGAGTCGCTTGAGATATGCTTTGGATCGGAAATATCGCCAATTGATTGACGTG
Source organism: Pinus taeda (assembly GCA_000404065.3). Lineage (NCBI taxonomy): Eukaryota > Viridiplantae > Streptophyta > Pinopsida > Pinales > Pinaceae > Pinus > Pinus taeda. The sequence continues at coordinate 24,613 of APFE031204704.1, forward strand.
TACAGGGAAGAGCAGATGAGATGCCGCTGGATAAAGATAAATCTTGCCAACCCATGGACTCGGAATCGAAGGCATTTTTCAGGATCGAATTGACATGTTTGGTTGGTAGGCCCTTCAAAATTGTAAATTTTAAAGTTTAGGGAGGACTAATTAATTTGAAGTTTAAAATGTTTCTACTGCATTGAGGTACTTATACCGGAGGAGATAACATATGTTAACAATAATTTAAAAAATAAAGCTCATTCAATTAAAAGAAGTGATAATAAGTGTATGGTTCAGCTAATGGGTACAGAGATTAAATTGATGCTGGTGAATAGAGATTAACTTTTTCGTTTTGTTAGAGCGTGATTTTTTTTAAAGAAGATTTCTCTATATTTAGGCATGTCGGATTTTTTTAATAGAGTTTGGAGATTTCTGAAATTGAAAATGAATTGATTGCAATGGAATGAAATACAGTATTCATTGCAATGGAATGGAATATACTTTATTATATATATGTTCATATACTATTATTTTTAGTATGCATTTTCCATCTACTAGAATTGTCCCTTCCAAGTTTTAAAATATATAATTTAATATTTTTTACCAATTTTTTTCAGTATTGTTAAAAAGTATATATATAAACATACAGAGGACCATTCTGAATAATTAGTCACATAAAAGAGTATAAGGAAAAGTTAGAATTCTTACCATTAATTAAAACTAAATAAAAATTATTCTTTAAATTAAAAATACACTCAGTTATATAATAATAAAAAAAAATATGAAGCAATTTAATTAGAAAAATAATGTTAGTTAATAATAATAAAAAAAAGAAATGTGTGAGTAAGATGCTAATTCTTAATATTATAATAAGTTAGTTGAAAAATTGTGTTAATTAATTTATATTCAATATCAACTTTATATATATAAAAATAAATAAAAATTGTTAAAATAAAAATATTTAATGTTGCATATAAAAAGAATATTCAATTTCGTATCAAAAAAATATTTAATACAAATTAATATTCATATATACTTATAAATATATTAATAATAAGCAAATATTTTAATTTGCCATAAATAAGATTTTTTATGGTTAAAACATTTATTTAGACCTATATATACTCTATATAGCATTCAATAATACAATTTAAATAATGAAAAAATTGCACATTGTATTTTGCACTTTAAAGAAGTTTGCATGTGAAGAAATTTGATCCCTCTCGGCTCATGTTAGATCTGTACTGAAGATGCATTTATGTTGGTTATTAAGTGGATGGTAGAATTTTAATCTCCATAGCATATTCTTAACAATAGTCACAAAGAGAAGGTTGAGATTTATTTTTCTAGTTATTCTTTTTCTTCCATTTTAATTACGTTGATTAATTAAAAAAATGTTATATCAACATGTGTCATATGAATATGATTTATGGATTTTGGGACTTGTGGTATTAGTAAGACACAATATTGATTCATGGTATTATAACAAACCTTGTAGGACAAAAGGGTTTTTGAAGGAGAGACCTATTTTTTCATATAATACATGTCTCTTTATGCACTTGTGGAAGGAGAAGTATAATCCGGAGAAAGAGGAAAGAGGATTTCCTTTCCCAGTTTGAGTTGTCTCTTTCTTGTCCCCATGGAAAATTCAGAGGAGGAATTCGTTAATGAATTGGCAATGTCATCCACAACCTTGTCAAAGTAATGAAGGTTACTAAGGGAGGGAGATATACTTCATATGCATCTATATATTTTACATGAATATCTCCCTACCTTTTCAAGCCTCCGTACATATTTATTGTCAAGATAGTGTTTGGAGGAAGTCTCTAGACTATAAATAAGTCTCCTATAGATGTCAACATTGTCATGAATACGTGTATCTTATTGAGAGACCATTTGATGAATACTAAGAAGTCGTTTGAAGAGAGTCCTTCTTAGAAAGAGACATTTGATTTGAGAAAATTCTCACAAAGAATAAGAAATTTGAATTATAACCAAATCCCTAGATCTAAAAATAGGTTCAACTCTTTCTGCTTGTTGAAGGAGTCTATAAAGAAATTCAACATTCAGTCAAGCATGTAACTAGAAAAAGGTAAAATCATAACCCTATAGAGGCCATTCAAACTTCTCTGGAAGAGTAGGAAATAAATATCTCCATTTTGGAAGAAGTTGAAGGAGGAGCCCTAGCAAAGGATATGGATCTAAATGACCCACAACCAACTTCCCTTGCAGAAGAATGAGATGCAAAAGATGTGAAGTACATGTTAGTTCAAGAGGCGAAGATTTTGTGGAAAGCCTATCTTTGATGAAAAAATTGGATCAAGTTCCTTATCGTCCAATGTTTGGGTTCGAAGGATGAATTCCAAGAAGGTAGCCAATAAAGAAGACAAACGAGCTCACAAGGCACGAATCGAAGAACATGGTGAATAATTAGTTAATTTAGGGAAATTCATGCAAATGTGAGAGGCATTTATCTCATTGAAATCTTGAATCCTGAAAGATTTTTCAATGTTATTATTGTAGTTATTTTTAAATTGTTTATTATAGTTGGATAGTCAAATATCTCCTAGATATTTAGTCTTTTTGGGAAGTTGAGTTATATGTAACATTTTCTTATTAATGAAATGATGCATTTATCCCAATAATAATACTAATTATTATTATTATTATTATTATTATTATTATTATGATTACTACTACTTAAAATAATGTTATAATCTATTTATTTCATTATCACCTTTTTTAGTTTAGGCAATGTAAGATGTACAATAAAATAAGTGTTCTGATGGCTATCAATATGGTTGTGCTAATTGTAATTACATCAATAGAAATGTTTATTTTAGAAATGGGGGCTTTCACAAATTTAATATGATTATAAATTTTTTAGATGCATGGTAGGGATTTAATTTCCATAGAATATTCTAGAATATTCTTAGTGATATACACAAATCAAAGGTTGAGATTTGTTTATAAAGGAGTCATGCCTTTTTTTCCTTTTAATTAAATTTATTAATTAAAAAATGTCATATGAACAAGTATTGCATGAAACGAGTAATGGTTTTTTGGGCATGGGGTATTAATAAGCGATGGTATTGACCCATGGCATTCTAACAAAGCCTATTTATAAATTAAGAATGTCCATGATATAGTGAGAACGAATCGCTTAATTCATAATCTTATTACATAATTTTTAAAATGTATATATGTCTAACCTATATATTCTTTTTATCAATAATCATAGTAATAATACTAATAATCCACGTAATTAATAGTTTTTTTAATTCTAGCAACTTAAAATATATAATTTTTTTTATAATTATTATAAATCTATGCCTATAAACATTAACCATTTGATTTATATAATTTCACTAATTTAATAGAAATAATTAAAAATATAGTAAATCGCAAATCTTCTTACAAATTTTACATGCAAAGAGAGATTTACAGCTTTTGATAGCCTAATATGTTAACTTGAAAGTAACAAATTATTTACACACAATTTTATGTTAATAAATTAAAAAACCTAATTTAAATTTATGTGATTTATTTAATAAATTAAATTAAAGTATTTTCAATTTTCATTATCAATTTATGGTAAATTAAATCTATTAATATATTTTCAAAATTAAATTTTATTTTTAGTTACGATTTATGGATTGTAGAATCAATTTTTAATAAACTTTACTAGTTTTAATATTAATTTAATTATATAAGTTATTTTATATTAAAAAATATTATATAGCGAGTGTTTTCGTATATAAGGTTGATGTGGTTTAAGGGTGTGATTTTGATTTTTTAAATATGATTTACTTTTATTTTTATAACTAAATATTAATCTCTTAAGTTATAAATAAATGATTAATTGAGTAATTTATAAATTACAAATTTCATTACATGTTATAAAGGGAACGAAGTAATGTGGGGTGTCATAGGGAAGAGTACCATAAAAGAGGTGAGTAAATTTTTTATGGAATTTAATATATTTATGTGTTTCTTTAAAGAAATTTTGAAATTTATATATTACAAAAATAAAATAGTTTTGTCATTTAAAATAGTAGAAAATGAGTGGATGAAATAAAATAATAAAAGGCATTTAAGTTTCTTGCACAATAGTTTTTTATTAAGGTATAATATGGAAATTCATCGTAAGAAACAAATAATACTAAAAAAGCAACAAAAAGAAACATTGCAAATGTTAAAAATTTGAGGTTAATTGTTTAACAAAAGTACCTTAAATAATTACTTTAATTCTAAAATATGAAAAAGTAGGTACTTTAATACATATGAGTAATTTTATAGCTAATTTTGCATGTTAGCTCTTTTGTCCTTTGCACTAGGGATAAATACAATATTTCAAAGTACAACATACATATATAAATTCAATTAACCAACGAAAAAATAATCCAACTGATATGAAGTTGTGTTACTAACAAAAAACTTAAACATTCCAATGATTTGTGCAAAATTTATCCCACTAAAACCCAAGAAATGTCAACAAGTAGTGTTGAATCTAATTATTCTTCAGGATTGTAACAATCCTCCCTTGAATTGGTATGCCCCAAAGCAACTTCATTATTGGATGCCACAATATTTCTTAGAATTCCTATGTGGCATCCCTCTTTCCCAAGATTATCTCCCAAGAGCTACAATTCTAACAATCACACATATTGAGACAATTTTGTCTCAGATCACAAAACCACAATTTTTAACTGGAACAAATTTGAATAGGAACAAATTCATAAGAGTAATTGGAAAAATAATCTGGAAAAATAATTGGAAAAGAATCAAAAAAAGGGTTTGTAACTTTGTATATGGAAGTTCTAACCCTTATTGACAGGTAAAGTGGTTTCTGTGATTAGAATTGAAGTAATGGTAAGATATTTTCCCAAGCACTTTTGTGGAAGCTGCAAGAGCACCCACCAACAACAACCTCAAAAGCACCCAGATTCAAATCAAAGAACACACGCTAAACACAAAACACAAATAACATGTCTTCATTCGATGGCTGAACCAATTTTTATACACAACAGAGAACTTTCTGGAGTCGGTGGCTTCTCCAGGAAGCTATCCATATCTCAAGACGTCCCCTGAATCCTCCAGAATAGTCTAGCAATTGCATTAATGGTGGGTGGCCGGAATTAATGTCTTCCAATACTCCCCCTTTATTCCAACCATATGACAAATATACTATAGCATGATACATAAGATATTGCAAACATACTCTTAATTGTCATGTGTGCTGGTTTAATTCTCAGCTAGCCTTACAATATAATCTTGATTTTCTACAACACATAAATTACTTCTACAAAACTCAAATTTTGTCTTCCCAAGAGGCTTAGTGAATATGTCAACTACATTCTCATTTGTATTACAATATATTAGAGAAATTTCTTTTGATTGGACCTTTTCTCTTACAAAATGATATTGTGTATCTATATGTTTTGACCTTGCATGACATATATGATTGTTCCCTAGTTTGATGGTGCTTTGATTGTCACATATGATCACTGTAGGTTCTTGTTGACCTTCACCAACATCTTCAAGTATTCTTCTAAGCCATATAGCTTCACAGGTGCCACTACATAATGCTCTATATTCTTCTTTAGTTGATGACAAGGAAACTGTTGCTTGTTTCTTACTGCTCCATGATATAGCTCCCGATCCTATATTGGAGATGTATCCAGAGGTGGATTTCCTGTCATCTGGATTTCCAGCCTAGTCAGAATCAGAATGACCTGTCAATTCAACATTACAAGCATTAGTATATTCAATACCAAAATTGATAGTTCCTTTTAAATATCGAAGGACCCTTTTTGTAGCTATCCAATGGCTTTCATGAGGCTTAGCCATGAATTGACTAAGTATGCTTACTGCATAAGGAATGTCTGGTCTAGTGGTAGTGAGATAATTCAGAATTCCCACTAGTTGTTGATACAATGTTCCATTCACCTCTTTTGTTCCATCATCACTTCTTAATTTGATATTTTGTTCCAATGGAGTACTCAATGCTTTACATTCCTTCGTATGAAATCTCTTTAGTACTTCATTTGTATATTTGGTTTGTGTGATTAAGGTTCTTCCATCACCTCTCCATACTTCAAGACCTAGACAGTAGTGCATCTCACCAAGATCCTTCATCTCAAATTCCTGTGATAACTTCATTTTTATATCTGTAATTAATTTATCAGCACTCCCTGTTATTATTAGATCATCAACATATATAGAAAGTAATACTATATCCCCATTTCTGTCTATCTTGACATACAAATTAGGATCTTTTTTACTCTTTTTAAATCCTCGCTGAAAGAAGAATTTGTCAATTTTCTCATACCAATATCTAGGGGCCTATTTTAGTCGATAGAAGGCCTTTTTTAACTTGCATACAAGATGTTCTTGACCCTTTTTTACAAATCCTTCTGGTTGAACAAGAGAAATCTCTTCTTTTAAGTCACCATTTAGAAAAGCTGACTTTACATCTAATTGATGTGGCTTCCAATCCTATTTAGTTGCCAATGCTATCATTATTTTGATTATATTGATTTTTGCAACCGGAGCAAAGGTATCTTCATAATCTATGCCTTCTTTTTGTGAATAACCTTTTGCAACCAATCTTGCCTTATACTTGTCTATGCTACCATATACATTAAATTTTGGCTTGTACAACCATTTTGATCCTATAGGGACTTTATATTCAGGTAATTCTGTTAATTCCCAAGTTTCATTTTTCATTATAGAGTCATATTCTTCTTTCATAGCTTCCATCCCTTCTTTATGATTTTTGGCTTGTTCATAATTTAAGGGTTTAAAAACGGTTATTACTTGAGACATTAAAGCATAATATTTATACCTGATGGTGGCTTGAAGCTGTCATGTTGACCTTCTTAGAGGTTCATTACTTTGTGGAGTACCTTCTCCTCTTCTTCTCTATGGAGTGCCTTCATTTCTTTGTGGACTTTGATTCCTTGATGTGTCTTTTGGAATGTCCATGTGTTCTTGTACTTGATTTGATTCCACAACTTCTTCTTCTTCCTTAAAGCTTTCATAAGAAGACTACCATCTATTATGTTCATCTTCTTTTATTTGTTTATCTACATGCTCATGAAATATAACATCTCTACTTGCAAATATCTTGTGAGTGCTTGGATCATACATTTTATATGCTTTTTGATTAGTGCAATATCCAATAAAAATACATTTAATAGCTTTGGCATCTAACTTTCTCCTATCCTCTTTAGGAATATGAGCAAAGGCCTTGCTTCCAAATATCCTTAAATGACTAATTTTAGGTTTAAAACCATAGAATGCTTCAAATGGTGTTTTGTGCTCAAGATACTTAGTAGGGCTTCTATTTTTAAGATATACATATGAGTTAATGGCTTCAACCCAAAAACTATTAGAAAGTCCTTTACTTTTTAACATACTTCGAGCACATTCAACTAATGTTCTATTCTTTCTTTCAGCTACTGCATTTTGTTGAGGTGTATGTGGTACTGTAAATTGTTGCATAATTCCATTTTGTTTACAATATTTGATAAAAGCTCCTAAAGTGTACTCACCACCTTTATCTCATCAAAGAATTTTAATGCTCTTTCCTGTTTTCTTTTCAACCATACTCTTGAATTCCTTAAAGTATTCAAACATGTCATTTTTGTTTCTTATAAAGTACACCCAAGTGTATCTAGTGCTATCATCAATAAATATAAGGAAGTAATATGCTCCACCAAATCACTTAGTTTGCATTGGACCACATACATCAGTATGCACTAGTTCAATTATTTCACATTTTCTTCTATTTTCATACAGGGGAAATTCTTCCCTATGTTGTTTTCCTAGTGCACAACCTTCACATTCAAAGTGTTCACCCTTAATAATTGGAATACCTTCTACCATCAGTTTCTTTTGTAGTAACATTAGGTCATTATGATTTAAGTGTCCATACCTTTGATGCCAAAGTTCTATAGTTGACATGCCTGTTGATGCCAAATCTCGATGCCCATTCTTTATTATATCCAATTTGTATAAACCTCCAACTCTCATTCCTTTTGCAACAACCTTGTAGTTCTCCTACACATCCTTTACCAAACAATGTGATTTCACAAATTCATCTTTTAAATTTTGATCTATGATAGTAGAGACTAAAATTAAGTTCTTCTTCAATCCTAGAACATACACCACATTTTGAATTTATTTTTCTTGTCATAGGCATCATAACACTTATATTACCATATCCTTTAATTTCATGTGATCTATTATCTCCTAAATAGATGTGTCCACCATTATTAATCTCATGATAAGTATCAAACCGATCTCTTTTACATGACATATGGATTGATGCACCAGAATCTATAAACCAAGCATTATCATCATCAGTTTCTGTTGATAAAGAAACAATGGACACAAAAAATTTATGATTGCTAACGTCATGACTAATTGCTTCATCTCTATCAACATAATTTACTGAATTCCTTCTTTGTTTAAATTGATCAGTCATCCTTTTCATGCAATTCTTAGCAAAATGACCAGGTTTTCCACAGTAATAACACACATCATCTCTACTTGATTTGGCATTTGTCCTTGGTAAAGGGGTACCTTGAAATGATTTTACCTGTGGCTTTTTGCCTTTATTTTTCTCCCAATATTTGCCTTTGAAGGACTGCTTCCCTTTGGCCATCAATGCCAAATCTGAATTGGGAGATTTCTATTTAAGGCTTCTTCTCCACTCTTCTTCCTGCATAACTATACCAACCAACTCATCAAAAGTAGGAGCCTTCTCTCTAGCTGAAAGACCAGTTATAAACATTTGATATTCATCAAGAATTCCATTTAATGTCACAATAACCAAGTATGTACTAGATACTAATTCACCAATGTCACCTAATTTATCCTTTAGATCTTTAATTCTAGAAATAAAATCACTAACACTTTCATTTTCGTCCATCTTAACTGAAAGAAGCTTACTGTTTAAATACAATATTTGATTTGTAGTCTTCGTCTCATACAAAGTTTTGAGAGTGTCCAATGTCTCCTTGGATATTTTGCACTCTCTAATGTGTGGAATAATGTTGTCCTAAACCGTCATCCGCAAAAGCAACTTTGCTTTGTTTTCCCATCGCTCCCAATCTTGAATTACAACATCTATGGCTTGAGGGGACACTGACTTAACTTCAGCTCCAGAAAAAATCGCCCATGTATTGTTGCCTTCCATCAAATTCTACAACTTAAACTTCCAATTTACATAATTTTCATGATCTAACTTGTTAGATTTAGATAAATAATATTCTCCCAATACATTAGCCATGTTACTTATTTTCACCTTACCAATCACCAAAAATTACTAATTTTTACAAATATAAACCCTAAAGCAAAAAAAAATAAATTATCCAATATTATTGGATAATATGGCTGCCTTCTTCTTTCTTCTTCTTTTTTTTTCTTTTTAAATCAGAAACCATAATAGCTTAAATCACAAATTACTAAACACAACTTTCAAATGTGATTGATCAAATAGATTAGATTTTCTAAAATGGAATAACAATAATAACCATTGCTAGTGAAGAAAAATGCATAAGATGAATCCTTAATCCGTGGTAAGTAGTGAACTATAATAGTCGATAATATAAACGCTACTAATGACAACCAAAAACTTAATATGACATTCCCATAATCCTTGAACTCCCTTGTATTAAGTCTCCAAACTAATAAAAGTAAAGAACCTTCTTCTTAAGATCTCAAATATGAAGTGCATCAGTGATTGGCCCCGCCAAACTCAGAACTTCAAATGGGCACTTGTCCTTCCCGACAGCCATTGTTGTCACAGAAGTAGCTCAGTGAACAACTACACCCTCCTCCTAAATCAATTTACACCGCCGCCTTAGCAAAATGCTTTCTTCAAATGTTTTCTTAACATCAATAGATTATATATATATAAAAGTTCAGTAGAGTGATGCTCTGATCAAAATGATAGAACCTTAACCCCAATATAAAACACCATAAGCCAAAAATGATGGACCGATAACATCAAGCAACTGGTGAGAGTTTAGTTTTCCCTCACTGCACCAGCACAAACTTACACACAGCTTGTGGACAATACGCCCTCCCCGACAAGCTTGTTGTGCATAGATGCTCAGAAACTCTCAGCACTCAACACAATGGTCTTTTAGAGGCTCACACAACAATCTCTCAGAATGATCACTCACATAAAACCTCAAGCACTCAACTCTGAACGTTGCTCTGATACCAAATCAGAGAACACACACTAAACACTAAACACACAACATATCTTCATTCAATGGATGAACCAATTTTTATACATAGTAGAGAACTTTCTGGAGTCGGTGGCTTCTCCAGGAAGCTATCCATCTCTCAAGATGTCTGCCGAATCCTCCAGAATAGTCTAGCTACTGCATTAATGGTGGGTGGTTGGAATTAATGTCTTCCAACAATTCATGAGCTCAAGAAATTTCTCGCTGGTAATAAGTGTAATACCCCTGATTTACAAAGCTAGATTTTATCTCCTTGTTTTGATTAGAAGATTTAAAAAGTTATTTTTATTAGTAGATTGGAAAAATAATTGGAAAAGAACCAAGAAAATGTTTGTATATGGAAATTCTAACCCTTGTTGATAGGTAACGAAGTGACAGTAATTGGAATTGAAGTACTGGTAAAGGTAATTTAGTATAAGTTTATTATCTATTGAAAATATTAAAAAAATGTTGTAACTATTATTTTTCTAAGTTCTAGTATGTATGGGATAATATACATGGTTGTATGACTACATAATGTAATCAAGTACATAACATAATATGGGAATTCTTATGCAATTGATTACTCTTTAGGAAAAAAATAATAAAACGTGATTGAAGAATATACAAAAGTAAATGTAGGCTAGGTACCATCGCAACAAAAAACTACAAAAGAATCAGTCCCAGATACAAAAGAATTATATACTGGGCACATGGCACAGGGGATAGAACACGTGATAGGCTACATGTAGTACCCAATCCCATGAGGATTCAGATGGAAATTTTATATAATTGAATTCCCTACTTATCTCAATGAGAAAAACATTAATAAACTACTTTTGCACAGGTATATATGAACTATATTGGTAATAAACATATAAGAACTTCTTCATCTTACTCACAATTTTTTTTTGACATCTTGATCTTTTCTAGTTATTTATCTACTCTATATTTAACCTAGTTACAACAAAATAAACCCTAGTCGGGCCTTGAATCCACTTCAAAATCTCTAGCTCTTAAACCCTGCTCTTCAATTTCTCCAATTCCTAGTTCTTCATGACTCCTTAGGCTGCTCCTTTTCATGGTAGAATCATCATAGTCCTCAACCTATCTATCATTCACAAACCTTCCTTCCCAGCATTGTCTCTAAAGAGATACACTTCTAGAAATCACACACATTGATACAACTTTGTATTAGATTAGAAAACCATAATTACTAACTGAAACAAATCCTCATAGTCCTCAACCTGTCTAACATTCAAAAACCTTCCTTCCCAACACTATCTCTGAAGAGATACAATTCTAGCGATCATCCACATATAGAAAACTTTGTCTTAGATCACAAAACCAAAATTTCTAAGTGAAACAAATCTGAACAAGAACAAATTCATAGGAATAATTGGAAAATAGATTGGAAAAATAATTGGAAAATAATCAAGAAATGGATTGTATATGGAAGTTCTAACCCTTGTAATCAAAATTGAAGTATTGGTAAGATATTCACTCGAGCGCTCCTATGGAAGTTGCAAGAGTACCCACTAGCAGCAACCTCAGAAGCACCTATATTCGAGAATTCAAGAAAATTCCTGATGGTAATAAGTATAACACCCTTGGTTTACTAAGAGAGATTTTATATTCTTGTTTTGAAGGGAAGACTAAAAGAGTTATTTATGTTAGTAGACTGGAAAAATAAATAGAAAAGAACCAAGAAATGGTTTTTATATGGAAATTCTAACCCTTGTTAATAGGTAAAGCAGTGGTCGTAATTGGAATTGAATGACTTGTAAAGATAATTTGGTATAAGTAAATTCTTTGTTGAAAAGGTTAAAAGAAAAATGTTGTAACTGTAATTTTTGTAAGTTCCAATATGTATGTATTAATAGCCATGGCGAGATGATTGCATAATGTACTCGAGTACAAAATAAAATATGGGAAATTTTATGCAATTTATTACTATTTAGGATAGAAATAAGAAAAAATGATTCTAGTAAGAATATAGAGAACGGAATGTAGGTTAGATACTATCACAACAAAACACTACGAAAGTATCCATCTTATATACAAAAGAAAGATATATTTAGAACAAGGCAAGGGGGTAGAAACTGTGATAGGTTGTATGTAGTACTTGGTCCCATGTGGATTTAGATGGACAATTTATAGAATTGAATACCCTATTTATCTCAATGAAAGAGAAAGCATTAGTAAACTATTTTTGTTGAGCAAGGAAAGAATTTTGCATACATGTTTACAAAAATTTACAGAAAAATGAAAATAATATAAATAAAATACATTGATGGTCAACAAGGTAACTCTCAATAGAAAATACGCAAATGAATAACAAGAAATGAAAATAAAGTCTTTCTGCATAGAATTAAGTAATAATCAAATTATACATGCATCAGTAGAATAAATTTCATTCTTGTAACCTGAAGGGTCTTTCTTGAAAAATAATTCAATTAATATATTGGTAAGGACATCTTAGTCAAAGGTTGAGGTGTAGGGTTGAGGATATTTTGAAAAGTCAAATGAAAACCACACCTCGGAAACCCCCATATGCATCTGTAATAGGCTATATAACTAACTAAAATCAGTATCAAAATTCTAAAATAAAAAACAGGAAGCCAAAATACAAGAAACCTCTAA
>APFE031204715.1:0-14103 GCA_000404065.3 Pinus taeda
ATATATATATATATAAATACTTATTTTTTATATATATTATAAAATTAAGATAACATGAAGATTAAATATTACCTGGATGAGTGTGGCCAAACATGGGGGATCAATGGGGGCACGGGCCATAGAAAAGTTGCGTAGCACACCCAAAATCTTCTAGAGACATGTGAATGAGATTATTTCCTGAATGATTTTTTTTTCAGAATATGATTTTTCTAGTTATGGGAGTTTGGGAAGGTGGTAGGGGAATGTTGACTATGCATAGACCACCAACCTATGTATTCTCATTTGAGTGGTTTCTTTAAAGTGAAAGTATAATTCAAGCTAGTGGGGCTTGTGATTTGGTCACTATGGTGTGCTAACTTGCACATTTTTTCACCTCAGTAAGCTGAAGGGTGGTGAACTATCCTTTGGATGGTGAGACATGGTGAGGACAAGAGAACTACTAAATTTTCTTGTTGGAGGAGTTAAAATGGGCTAGTTTTATTCTCTTCATTGTTTAGTAAGAAATATGGCTCTACATCTAGGCCATAAGAGTTCCTTTGTAAATGGAATTTTAGATTTGGTGCTCGTTTGTTCTTTTTGGGTTTCCTCATATTTATGCTTTCAAGAATTTGTCATGGCCGTTGTCGTCTTTAGTGGTATTTGTTGCACATATCTATCTCCAAATTTTCTTAGGGTTGAGAGATATAGTTCGAGGTCTCGGGCTCACTACCTCTTTCCTTGGTTTCTTGGCGTACTCAATTGAAGAGGAAATATTGTAATCATCGGGGTGATTCTTTAGTGATAATTATTGAAGAATATCTAATTTTTGACAATTTTTATCTTGTTGAGTTTATAAGTGGGATTTGATTACCAAGCTATACCATTTGGGTGGTTGAACTAAATTGGTCTTTGTGTTCTGGATTATATAGTGGAATCCTTAGGCGAAGGGGGTATGTCATGTGAGCTAGGTGACCTCATGAATCCTGGCTAGCCATTGCAGGTGGGTAGGAGAAGTGGACAGTGATGGGGGTGTTGAGGCTATTTATGAGGGCGAATTAGCTCATGGACATGCTTCATCACTTAGCCATGTGGAAGCACCACCATATTTAGAATGTTGTATAGCCTTTGATGAAGTAGTTTGCAACATGGTTCTTGTGGCCATGATTGTGATCTTCCTTCCTTCCGTTTCTCATGATAGAGTCTAGAGTTTCATGGATTTTCTTATGCATTTCCTTGACTTCCTAGCTGTTACTACAGTGATGAGTCCTTTGTCGCTTTTTTATTGTTATTTTTTGATTTATTTATTTTATCCTTGTGGTTTTTCCTTGATTTTGGTGATCTTTATACTTGTGCTTGTGGTTGTTCATTAAGGAATAGAGTTATGGTATTCTTATTGGTTTTCATGAACATGCCCTTCATTTCTTTCCACTACTTGGTTTGCAAAATAGTCCACTTGTTGATCGTGAATTCTCAAGACATGTCTAAAGATTACATTGCTAGAGCCTTCCAAGTTCTTCCTTATTCTTCTAAGAATTATGTTCATGAACTCATTGCTTGGGTTTCTGTTTCTTGCCATTGCCTCTATTATTATGGCTGAATCGCCTATTATGATAGGATTTTGAATTTCTCTTTTTTTGATAACTCTTGTTCCCATCAACAAGTTGTATGCTTCTGCCTTATTATTTGAGATTTATCCCAATCCCCATTCATATGTGACATTTTCTCTCCCATTAGGATCTAGGAGTCTTCTGCCTACCCCTGTCTTTCCCGAGTTATGCTTTGAGGCCCCATCAATGTATAGACAATATATGTTCTAATTTTTCCTACAGTTTATCAGTTCCTCTTCATTCATTCTTATTTTCCAAATATTTCCTCAGTTTATCTTCTTGTTTCCTTTTTGTCCATTATTGTTTATTATGGCTTTGTTGAGCCAATCTCGCTCTTCTTGCTGAAGAGTGTTGTGATCTCTTGGTGTTATTCCTTTGACATTGAGGATTTCAAAAGTTAAACCCCACATTTTTTATAGGGTCTTCCCTATCCTTGGAATTTGATTTTTAAAATGCACTTATTTCGAGTCAACCAAATTTTCCAACATAGAACAATTGGGATGCACTTCCATATTCTATAAATTGTGACTTTCTTCTTTGTTGTGTATGGATAGGCCTTCTCGAGGGTTTGAAGAAAGTCCAGCAGGGGTTGTTCAAAATTTATTATTATTTCTAAAGGACTTATCAGTTGCTGCCAACATTCTTTCACAAAGGTGCATTCTTGGAATAAGTGTTGAATATTTTCTTCAGCCTCATGCATAATGAGTGTTGTGTTGGGCCTTAAAAGCCATTTTTTATTAGGTTATCACTGGTTAATATTCTCCCTTTTACTAGAGTCTAAATTAACATTTTGATCTTAGGCAGACTTTCTAATTTGTAAGTTATTTTCCAAGAATCTCAATCTTGTTGATTTGGTTGTTATTAAAGGATTTTATATCCAGTCCTAACTGTGTAGTATCCACCGCTTGGGTCCCAAAGATAAGCATCTTCCTCATCAAAGTGGATTAGAGCTGCCTGATCTTGCTCCATTGCCCTTCCAGATCTATCAGGATTGCTAAGATTTTCCAATCTTGCCACTCCTTTTGATCCCAAAGAGATATAGAGTGTAAGGTGTTAAAACCTTTATCTTTCATCCACTCTTTTATGTCCTTTGTGTCTGAATGAGTCTGTAATGGTTCTTTTCCCATGATTCTTTCCTCCCAAATTGAAGTTGTTTCTCCATTGCCTAGGACTTTAGAAATACATCTACTCGTTAATCGATTTTTTTAAACCAACTTCGATACTTGGGTACATGGTTTTATTGGGATATTTCCATTGAGAAGTATTTTCCTGGTGCCATCCATATATTTTTTTATAAGAGACTTTTTCCACCAACTCTCTTTTCCTGTAATTAGTCTCATACTATTTTCATTCCTAGTGCTGCATTCATGAGCCCAAGTTTCCTTATTGATAGGTCTCCTTGTTCATAAGGTAGTACTACTTGCTCCCACTTGACCAGGCTAAATGTTTTGTTTTGATACTCCCCCCCTTGCCACAGGAAGCCTCTTAAAAGAAGCTCCATTTGTTTGTGGGCACCTGCTGGGGCCATGATTATGGCATATTGATAGATAGGTAGTGCTGCAAGGAGTGCTTTTATTAGAATTCCCCTTCGTGCCATATTCAACCACATCATACCCTAGCTTTGTATTTTGTTTTTCATTTTTTCAATTTGTTTAGTCCATATTTCTACCTTCATGTTCTCTTTTGAAATTGGAAGTCATATGTAAAACAAGTGTGTCCATTTTTCCTCCATAGGGATGTCTAGGATTTGCGAGATCCTTTGCATAATTCTAGGAGGGGTGTTCGATCCATATATCTTGCATTTCGTATCGTTTAATAGCCCACCTAAAACCTGTAAAATTCCATCCAAATTTTTTTTGAACCTCGTTGCTATTATTGTTGATGCCCCTCCCAACAGTAGAGTGTCATCGACAAAGACTGAGCGCTTTATCGTTTTTACTCCTTTTGTTATTCCGATCCCTGTGATATTTCTTTCCTTTCTTTGATTTTCTAGAGCCTTGCTTAATGTTTCCACCATTATAATGTATAGGAAGGGGGAGAGAGGAAAACCTTGCCTAAGGTCTCTTGTGCTATGAAAGAAGTCACTGGGCCTTCCATTTACAAGGGAGACAATCCATGGAGTAGAGATGCATGCCTGTATGACTCCCACGATTTCTCTAGAGAATCCAAGTTTTTGGACGATAGCCATTAGATATGGATGAATGACCCTGTCGAATGCATTTTCCATATCTAGTTTTATTATGAGGCTTTTTTCTTGTTTTGTATACTGGAGTGAACCGCTTCCTGTACAATAATTATATTATCTATGATTTTCCTATTCAGCACGAATCCTCCTTGGTTTCTAAATATAATTGTTGGAAGTACTTCCTTGATTCTTTTTTTAATTCTTTTTGTTATTATCTTATACGATGAATTGTAGAGAGAGATCGGGCGAAACCTATTGAAAGTTGAGGGGTTTTCTTCTTTTGGGATAAGAGCAAGATAGGAGGATTCAGTGTTTCCTCCTTTTTCTTTTTGAAAACATTCTTAACCATTCTTAAGAAATTCTTTCTAATGGTATACCAATGAAATCTGTAGAATGTTAACGTGAAGCCATCTGGCCCTAGGGCTTTGTCCGGATGTAGGCTCCATATGGCCGTCACTACCTCTTCTTCTTTGAGATCCTTGCTTATTGTTGCATTTTTCCTTTTTTTATTTTTCTTTTTGTGTGCTTTAAGAAGTATTGACTTTCAACCATTTATTTGTTGGCTGAAAGTAAGTTTTCAAAGTGCTTATAGGCTTCGTTTTTAGTTCCTCCGCTCCTTTGACCTCTTGGATTTCAACTTGAATTTTTTCTATTTGGTTTCTTGCTCTTCTTATCTTCATTGTGTTATGGAAAAATTATGTGTTTTTGTCCCCTGCCTTGAGCCACAAACTTCTTAATTTCAAACTTGCCTCCTCTTCGTCTTTCTTATTTTCCCTATATATTTCCCAAAAGATTTCCTTCTCTCTTAGGTAATCTTACTTGCTTTCTTCTTTGTTTCCTTTTTCAGCTTGCATGATGTCCATTTTCTATTGTAACTCTCTTCTCTTTTCCTTTTCCTTTTAATTCATTTTCTCTTGCCCATTCCTTTAATTTTTTTCTTGCAATTTTTAATTTTGTTTCCCAAATATACTGTGGTGGTCCTCCTACTCTTGTCTCCCATGCTTCCTTGACTATGTCACTGATTTCTTCGTTGCCATCCCAAATTAAGCTGTATCTAAATGGGAGCAGACATTGATTTCCAATTTTGCAATGCTACTATATTTTTCTGTATCATAATTCTATCCAGCCTTTCTTTTATGTTACTTTTACCCACTCTTTTATTTCTCCAAGGGCATTTCCCATTATTTGGTGGGACATCTATCAAGTTGTGTTGTTCCATTAATTCTTCTAGAGTATCCTAGATGGGTCTTTATGATATGTTCCTTGAAACTTTTCTTCTATGCTTCTTACCAAATTTAAATCTCCTCTTAGTACTATTTTCCCATCTTGCACTTCTTTTAACGCTTCTTCTAAGGTGTCCCAACATTGCTCTTTTTCCTTGTAATGATTTGGGGCATATATATTTATGACACTGTACATCTCTTTTTGTACTAATTTGCATTACATCCGTTTGGATCTAGTGCTAATATTTTTTGTATTTATTAATTCCTAAGTTCCTTTTTTCCATATTGTGAATATGCCTCTTGATGCTCTGGTTGCTTGTATTGCTTCCCCTTCATAATTTCTGACTTTTGTTCTTGATATTTTCAGTTTCTTGGCGATTTATTTTTGTCTCCTGAATCATAAGGATGTCTAGCTTTTCTTTTACCATAATGTCTCTTGTGGCATTTTACTTGATGGGAGATCCCATTCCTCTACAATTCCAGGAGACCATTATCATTATTTACTTGTTGGATGGTGCATGGCTCCTTTCCCTCTTGTCTTCTTTTTTCGTTGTTTCCTAAATTCCTTCCTAAGAAGGTTTCCATAGGTTGTTGTGTTTCTAATGCTATTTCCTTTGCTGCTGCTTCATCCTCGATTTCTTTGTTTGTCTTTCTTCCTGATTTTTTTTGGTATTCTACATTTGGGGGTACTTTCTTTGACTGCTTTCTGGTTAAGATTCTGTCTACTGAGGGGGGTGGAGGGGTATGAGTGTTCGAAACTAGAGGGAATGAGGGGGGATTGGGGGTATGTTATGGGGATATGGATCAAGATCTTGATCTTGGTCTAGAGGATGGGGGGGCGAAGGATTTGGAGGTTCAAGAGGGTTAGGGCTAGAAAGAAGGTTATTAACTTTTGGTGATGGAGGATGGGGATCAGAGGATGTGGAGGGCTACGAGGAAGAGAAAGTTAGTTCTTTGTAGGCTGTCTTCTTTCTTTTCACCTGTTCCCATTTGTTTTCTGGATCTTCACCCTTTTAATTTTCATTTTCTTTTTTTTTGTACATCTATTTGCAAAATAACTGTATTTGTGACATACCTTGCATTTGAAGGGGATTTGTTCATAATCTAGCTATTGTATGTGCATCCACTGGGCCACCTTGATTTTTATGGGTTTTGGTAGCCCTTTCCCAATATCCACTTCTACACATATTCTGGTGCATGCATGCGTATTTTCCTTTGGCTCGCACCTGTCTATATGTTGCACAACTATGTTTCCTATTTCTTTGACTGAATCGTTCCCCCAACAGCGAAGGGGAAGGTGTGGCAGTCTAACCCAAATGGCGGTGTCGTTGGGAATATCCATTTCTGGATCAAAATATGGTAACCGTCTATTTAGATACAAACCCCTAGTATCCATAAAATATGGTCCATTCCTAAATATCAAATCTCGATTCTCCTTGGATTCAAAGTGGAAGGTGAAGTAACCTCTTTCACAAAACATGATTGAGATTTTCCCATCTATTGACACAGTCCAGTTCCTTTCTACCCAACAATTTTGGGTGATGGCCATAACCCAGTGAATTGCCCCGCTAATCCATGCTCTACTAGGGAAAGTGTTGTTCTGTGGGAAAAGGCAAGGGGGAGTGAGATTTCAGGAATATCTTCCATTCGTTTAATAAACTTGGTGGCTGATGGTCTATTCTTTGTCGGGCCCATTGTAGAAATGAGAGAGGCAAAAGCTTTTGTTGTTCTTTCATTTTCTTGCTACTGACCTGACGGAAGCTCTCCGTCCTCTAATGCATCCATGGAGCTCAATCCCCTATAGCAAGAGGCAACTAGGGGGCAGCTGCGTGTAACTGCACGTTTCTACCTGTGATCGTTCGCTAGGGTGTGTAGCTCTTTTAGCAAGTGTGCTCCTAGAAACAAGTTCTCAACTTCAACTATTCAAAGTTATAAATAGCTATTTATTACCTGAATAGAGAACTGATTGTTGGGAAGTGAAATTTATCACAGTATGCTTGAAGGTATTAATGGATAATATATTCCCATATAAATAGTTCTTTATTACCTGAACAGAAAATTGATTGTTGAGGAGTGAAATTTATCACAATATGCTTGAGTATATTCCTTAGATAATCTACCAAAAAAAATTTATTTTTTCCTTAATTACTTCTTTACAGTATGGATATATGTTGTGCCTTAGAGTGAAAAATAATAAAAATATTCACATTAAAAAAGAATCAAATTAAGAATAATGATAAAAGAATTGAATTTGTTTTTATTTCTTTAGTACAACAAAGATGTGTAATTGTTTAACTGCCTAAGATAAAATTGAGATGACATTTAAATTAATATCCATATAAAATAATAAGTAAATAAACAAGATATTTTAATGTTGATAATAACTAAATTTTATTTCAATTTGAGAGATATAAAGTAATTAGAAAAAAGTATTGTTGTCTTTTTACTTTTCAATATTGGGAAGATTTGTAATTCATTCATTTAAAATTATTTCAGTACCAAAATTCGATAAAATATTTGAATATTCATACCTACTAATATATTTCAATATCTACTCTATACATATTTAGAAAGAGATACAACAAAAGAAATATTCTGATGTTGATAATATATGGAATATTTCAATGTGAACCTTAAATAAAATAATTTTATATATATTTTTTGTAAGAATCTCAAGAAATTCATCTTAACAAAAATGATGTACAAAATTTACACAACCATAATAATTTTGGTTCTTCTAGCAGAACTAGGTTTTGGACCATCTTCCTACCATGGGGAGACCAATAGGTCATTGATTGAAGGATAAGGTCCTGTAGAGATTCACGGAGACTATTAATTCATTAGAACTAACATCTTCCTTATGGAAGCTTCTTTGGCTTGTTGTTTCTTCCATAAGTTTCTGGATAGTAAACTTCTGAGGCCCAATGCCCACCACCTAGGTTCCTTAATTCATAAGCTTCCATGGAGGATACATTGTGCAGTATGCTTTCATTAATATTTGGAATGAAGTGATTAGTTTTTTCGTCAAAATATACAACATGGGGATGATGCTCATGACCACATTCATCAACTCCATTGCTTACACATATACTCTCCTGATCCATAGTAGTGGGAGGGAGAATGAGGAGGAGGAATTTCGAATCACTGATGAAATTGTAGCTTTTCTTTTTGAAGGAAATATGAGTATGATAGGGTGCATGACGAATCACGAACAATTTGGGTGAAAAAAGAGCCAAGAAATATTTAGACAGACAATATGCTTTTGATCGCCAAGTAAGTGAATGAGGCATTAGTGTTAAGTATAAGTAGATCACACAGAGGATATGGAGCAGTGGATTAGGCATCATGTAAATCGATCGATTAGCATACGGAGTTGGCATATTAAAGTCATATGAGAGCCAATTTCTTTGTCAATGCATGGTGATGATAAACGCATTCATGAAAATGATCAATTGCCACCCAAATTAGGGGGGATTTTATATCAACTTAACACTTTTGAAGAGAAAAAAAATGAATTTAAAATATTTTTTCCTCAGTTAATTTTTTTTTTCCACTCAATGATATCAAGGAGATTTTAAATTTCTTTAATACTTAATAAAATTTCATACTAGACATTTAGAAAATATTGGTGGTGAGAAGAAATTTAGTGTAAACAATAAATAAATAAAGTGAAGGATATTCCATGTTTAATTAATGTGTGCTTTCTAATTCAATGACATCATGGAGATGTATAATTCCTTCAATATTTGATATGAATTATAATTTAAAATACATTAACAAAAAGGGAAGATTGGAAAGTATGTATTTTGTATATAAAAGAATTGGAAAAATTATAACTAATGATTCAAAACCTTTAACGGTGTCTATCTCAAAATGAAGGAGATGAGTAATTTTTTCCTTATTTATCTTGCAGTTGACATACGAAACGAATGTGTGTGTCTATGTGTCTATGTTGTAGTAGTATAGATAAATATCCAAATTTCAACTATCTATAGATTATATTGGTAAATGAAAAATAAAATTATGATTAAAACATTTTAATTGTGCGTAACTCAAAATGAAAGAGATATGCAGTTCTTTTTTCATTTAGTTTGGAGTTGACACATGGAAAGAACACACACACATATATATATATATATATATACCTCTTATAAATACTTATTTTTATATATATTATAAAATTAAGATAACATGAAGGTTAAATATTACCTTGATGAGTGTGGCCAAAAATGGGGGATTGATGGGGGCAGGGGCCATAGACAAGTTGGGTAGGACACCCAAAAGCATCTCGATACATGTGAATGTGATTATTGCCTGAACGATTGTTTTTTCCAGAAGATGATTTTTCTAGTTATGGGAATTTGGGAAGGTGGTAGGGAAATGTTGGCTATGCATAGACCATTTGAGTGGTTTATTTAGAGTGAACGTATAATGAAAGCTAGAGGGGCTTGTGCTTTGGTCACTATGGTGTGCTAACTTGCATAGTTTGGCACCTCAATGAGCTGAAGGGTGGTGAACTATCCTTTGGATGGTGAGACATGGTGAGGACAAGAGAACTACTAAATTTTCTTGACGGAGGAGTTAAAATGGGTTGGTTTTATTCTCTTCCTTGGTAAGAAATATGGCTCTGCCTCTAGGCCATAGGAGTTCATTTGTAAATGGAATTTTGGATTTGGTGTTCATATGTTCCTTATGATTTTCCTCATATTTATGCTTTCCAGAATTTCTCATGGTCCCTGTCATCTTTAGTGGTATTTGTTGCACATATCTATTGCCAAATTTTCTTAGGGTTGAGAGATGTACTTTGAGGTCTCAGGCTCACTACCTCTTTCCTTGGTTTCTTGGGGTAATCGATTGAAGGGAAAACATTGTAATCATCGGGGTGATTCTTCAGTGATAATTATGGAAGAATATGTAATTTTTGACAATTTTTATCTTGTTGAGTTTTGAAGCAAGATTTGATTACCACGCTACACCATTTGGGTGGTTGAATTAAATTGGTCTTTGTGTTCTGGATTATATAGTGGAATTCTTAGATGAAAGGGGTATGCCATGCAAGGTGGGTGAGCTCACGATGTCTTGGTTGGCCATTGCGGTTGGGAAGGAGAAGTGGAAAGTGATGGGGGTGTTTACACTATTTATGAGAGTGAATTGGCTCATGGACATGTTTCATCACCTAGCCATGTGGAAGCACCACCATATTTAGAATGTTTGTATAGTGAGATGCAGTGTTATTGCATTGCTCGTCGAGCTAGGGAAATAGAGGCATGATGACTCGAATGAGGTGATAACATTCATGATTCACTAAAAACATAATAAACATGAAATTATGGACAAGGCAACTTCACTTATAACGAGCCAAATATTGACTAATAAGTTGCTAGATCATATTGACAGTCAGATTGACCACCTAGAGATTCATGTTTACGGGGCCCCCTAGACCCTCAAACATTTTCTATTTTGGATAGGAATTGGCACCCCCTCATAATCTTTGACGAAATTTCTTTTCATATGTATTATATGTGTTTTTTGGATGCTTTGTGCATTTATTTTATGGACACAATGTAAATTTTGGCACTTTTGTATCACCTTTTATATCTTTCTCCTAGTTAATAAATTTGGTTGGAATGAAATGGGGGGAGAAGAATACCTGAAAAAATTGTTGCTCTATTTCAAAGAACTAATAGAATCAATTTGATTGAAAGAAAAAATATGAAGGGTAAATTTCTAGTTTGGGTTATAACCATAGCTTTGAAAAGGTGGTTACACTCATGTTTTTCACATTTCATATCATCACCGATTTCCATTCAAAATATTATGCCACTCCTTGTTGGAGTTACATTCAGATGTTTTGATAAAATTATAAATAGTTGGAACCTTTAGTGATTAAAGAATGACAAAGTGAATTTGAATATCATTTACGACACTCGATACTACTTCATTTTGTCACATTTTGCAATACTTTATTTGAATTTGTTTACCCCCAAAGTTGCTTACTATTATATATTAATTTTATGGCTGCTAATTTTTGTGTTGTGGAAGTGCTTCTTGTTACTTTAAAGAATTTATAAAAAGATTACAATGCACATCATATAAATAGTGATATTGGATTATTTCACAATACATAATATATTAATCGATTATAACATTTATGATAAAAAAAATTGTCATATTCGATGTCTTGGTCCATTCCTCAGGAAAATAGTTTCACATCCATAGCTTTCCATGTGATTTATAATCATCTTGTTTAGATGGACATGATAGTAGTTATTTGCAGTACATGTCAATTGAATAAGTGATTATACTCTCCATATGAATATGCATTTTATTTATACCTTATTGATTGTGGATATTATTCTTCTTCAATCTAATAATTTATTATACACTCCATATAGATTTACTTTTACTTCTCAATTGAATAATAATTTTGTTCTTAATATTGTAGAAAACATATTTATTTTAATAACTATATTTGAGATAAGTTTTAACCTTATCCTATTCCAAATTTAATTATAAACCAAAGAAATTGAATTTTAAATTATTAAATTTATAGAACATGAAATTAATTTTCTTTTTAACACTATATTTATGAAACAACAAAAAACTATTTTAATATCACATCTAATATTTTAGGTATTTTTATTGTTTTACATTTAAAGCCATCATAATCTATTAATGTCATCTCTAAATTCCTAAATACTTTTCTTTTGGCATTTAATTCGATAATCATTAATATATATTTTTCAACAATCAATTAATTTATGAGAATGTCATCATATTGTTTTTCTTTATTTATTTTAAACATATACCATGGTTTTTTCTATCTTTTATTATGTATTTTTATTTTTTTATAAATATATACCTTTTTAAATATAAATTTTTACTTAATTGCAAAACTTTTTAAATTTTAAATTTATTTAAATAGTTTAAATAAAAATAATTATAACAAATTCAATAGTATTTTTTTATTTTAATTACACTAAATACATGCATATATTTACTTAAATTTTCAAATGAACTCAAAAAAGCGTCAAGATGTGAGGTAAGGGCTAATGAGTGCTCCATATTATCATGTACAAGCCATAAAAAGTATCTTCATGCCAACACATCATGACCGAAAAGTTACCTACATCACCCTTAGGATAGGAAAAGGACTTATGTGGAATTAACTTGCTCAAGTGTTGGTGCTCAAATGTGATGTGCAATCCCTATCTTATAATATTAAGGATGACCATCATCAGCTATTAGGTGGTGATGAGCCTCATCATTATGTGACTTTATGGACCTTCATAAACTACCAAGCTTATTTAAATCAACTCTTGACATAATTCCTTAGATATTTTGGTTATTTTTCTTAATGAGATAAGTAAAAGAGAGATGTTATGTCTAGTAGACTAATGTGAATTGGTCGCAGGTTTTTGAGAGAAAATCATGGAAATTTTGGCTAACTAAGGGCAGAAACACGAATGAGTCAAGGAGGAGAGATTCTAGGAGATAGATCCTCCTCATTTAATCCTCACTCATTTGAATATTCCTCCATGAAATCAAACTATCTCGGAGTTACAAGTAGCCAAGTCATGAAGATCAAAAGACAATAGAGCGAGTGACAATTAATGAACCAATTCATCTTGAGTTTGGGAGACGAGCCTCCCTAGATTTAAGGAAGTAGTTGGAGACTTCATTTGTATAAGAAAAGAGGCCTAGAGCCTCATTAGGATTCATATTTTTTATATAAAAGCACTAGGAATTTTTGAGTTCAACACTTGTGGAAGACATTGTTATGTAATTTTCTAATATGATAATGAGAATGAGCATTTCCTTGATCAAGCAGTGAGTTGAATCAGAGGGCTAAAGCTCTTGGGATAGGGTGCAACCCTAGCAACAAACACTCTTCTTTTTGTATTTGTATTCTTAGTTGATTTCATAGATTGATGGTTGAATTGTTTTTAGCATTATTTCATTGCAAGCAGTTGTGGATTTGATTAGTTTCCTCCCATTTGTGCATTGCTTTAACAATAGCTTAGGAAGATAAAGGAATATGAAAACGCTGATAGTAGGTAGCTTTGGATGCACTTCTTCGTTCATGGACCATGGTTTCAGGAAAGAACTACTATGCAGCCCCAAAAAGACATAATTTTGATTTCTTATGGAATTTAGGGTTTTCTACTACTTAGGGCAACATTTTACCCGTTTTCAAGAATAGGATTTAATTGTCATTTCTGATATCTTTAGCCTTGCATTAGATCTCATAAAGGTTTCATATTATTATGCAAGTTTTTCCATGGATGAAATAGGCAACTAGATAATGAAATTTTGTTTTCTTAGTTGATTGAAAATCTTTCTTGTCTGACATGATTCATGGATAAATGCCATTGGCTGATGCAGTCCAGGAGCTTCACAAGTGCAGAGAGATCTCATGACCAACAATCTCATCCTAACCTCATCAATCGTTGATTATCATTTTTTCCACTAATCCCTCACCAAATTAATCATTTCATAAGAACACTTCTCCAAGTTTGTTGAGCAAATCCAACCATTTCACAAACTCTTTTTTGATCTTTGAAGGAGTCCTAACCCCTCCCTTGCCTCATTTCTCCCACCATTCACCTTCATTGAGCCTTAAACCACCTTCCAAATCCCTCCTCTTGCTCTCAACCAGATCATGTAGGAATACAGGGGATCATGTAGTAGCATTAGGACATCCTGTAGGAGGCATTAGGACATCCTATCGGACAATCTGTAGTGGCATATTTTAAGGCCGAACTATGGAAAAAGAACCTAGGAAGATAGGAAAAGAGGATTTAGCATTCACGTTGTCACAAAAAATACAAAAAGGAAAAAAGATTTATTGTGTTCATTTACATGCCTAGTAGTAGAATGTTTGGTTATTTCAGATTACATGCGTACGATAGTAGGATTACACACATTTAAACTTAGCCATCTGGTGTTTCCTCTTCTTCTAAAGCTTTGTTATAAGCACTCATCTGCTTTATGCTTCCTTGATTTTTTTTACCGTTATTTTATTGTTGAGTTCATAGTTTTTTGCTTTATGGATTTTTTTTAGACCATCATCTTATTTGTTGTTGTGTTTGTTTTCAGTATTTTATTT
>APFE031204731.1:0-10480 GCA_000404065.3 Pinus taeda
ACTGCACCATTGGTGGTATCAATGTAGGTTTGAAATCAGAGCGAGGAAAGATTTCTACGAAAAGGAGGTTGCACAGAGAAGAAGATAATGTGCATAAGTTAAATGGATGAATGGTAGAGACTACTGTGGGAGATTGTAGCAGTTTCAGTAGAGTCTTGGAGTAAATAGGAACATAGGATTCCTTGAAGGAAAGAGAAAAGCAATATTACTTAATACAAGTTTTGAAGGAAATAGGACTTGAGGGATAAGATAGAGGACAATCCATCAAAGGCAGAGGTAGAATGGTGAAACAAGATCATGTTGAGGTCTTGAAGGAGAGGTAATATGTTATGTTCTGTTTTAAATTGAGAATGTGT
Organism: Pinus taeda; assembly: GCA_000404065.3. Lineage (NCBI taxonomy): Eukaryota > Viridiplantae > Streptophyta > Pinopsida > Pinales > Pinaceae > Pinus > Pinus taeda. The sequence continues at coordinate 357 of APFE031204731.1, forward strand.
GTTTTTATACTACTGCACAAGTGACAGCAAGAGAAGTTGTGAGAGGAGAACCAGATGTGTTTTTGAAGAAAAAGTAAGGAGAATACTCTGATAGAGAAGTGGCAGTGAACCTGAAGAATCCAACAAGAGATTTGACAGAGAGGACAATTGAAGTGTTCTCAAGAGATTGCAGAAGCATAGAAGGAGCAGAGGTGTTTCTCAAGAGGAGGTTCTAGATAGAGGACCATGCTTACGAAAATATTAAGTGAGGAGAGCTTAGTTAGGTAAGATTACAACAAGGAGGACTAGCTGTAGCAGAGGCTTGTTGCAGATGCGTGAGAAGCACATGAAGAGAGAGGAGAATAATATGACTACTGATAGTCATAGTAGAGGTTCAGAGAGAAGCCACAGCAAAGGATATGAGAAGAAGGATGCCAAAGAAAATGGAAAGAGGATGAGTCCAGAGGAAATTGATAAAGAGGTTACTAAATTAAAAGAACAACTCAATGCATTAAGAAGAATGCTTGAGGAAAGCCAGAGACTAGGTTGGGTCTTGAGTAAGAAACCAATGGAGTGGAATGAGATGCAAAGAAGGCTACATCAAATGCAAGTGAATTGGCTGATGGAGAAACTCAAGGAAGTTGAGTAAGAAATGGGAGAGTACATTTGTGAACTAGAACAAGGAGAAATTCTAGGAGAAAGTGAAAATGAAGACTTCAAGACTAAAACTCCAAGTGTGGACAAAGGCTCACATGGGTTTAAAATTGAAAATTTGTGTATGTATGTAGGTGAAACATGTAAAGAAGGAAAATTGGCTGATATTGTCATAAAGGAGGAAGAAGACCAGCAGAATCTAAATTCTGTTATGGAAAAAGATGAGATAGATAGGTCTCATATGCAGTTGGAGAAAGATGTTAAGCAACCAAGTGAAGGGCTTGAGGAGATTGAAGAAGAGACTATCAAAGAATTTTTGAATCATATGAATGATTTAGAATAGCAAGGAGATATGATGGTTTAACCATCAAGTGAGACCATAGGGTCTTATATCTTTAAAACGGATAGCTTGTGTATGATGGTAGATATTGCAGGAGAAAAGCAGTATTTCGAAGATATCTTCAGAGGAGATGAAGATCTAGAATTCAAAGGTGACAAAGAAAAATTTTCAGAAGAGGAGGAATTTGACCGCATACAGAAGAAAAAGTCTATGGATGAGCCTATAGAAGCTATCATGGAGGAGAATGTTAATGAAGAGGAGGAGACCGGGATAACTATGGGAGAAGAGTTACAGAGGGACAACAAGGTAAAATGTACTGAAGAAGAAGGACATCTACTAAAAGATGTTAAGGAAGAAGAAGTCTATGGAAAAGACTTAACAAAGGGAAAGGACATCTGATGATCTATCCGTAACAAAGGAAGTTATGGAGAACTGTGTGAAATTTCCAAAATCTACTCCAATTGAGATTGTTGAGCTATATAGAAAATTATATTTTCAAAGAAGGGAGTTGGAAAGACAGAAGATAGATGTTCAAGAGAGATTGTTGAAGAAGGAATACAAAATAATTGTCATGAATGACAGTCATAAGAGAAATGAGGTGGTAACGAGAGTTCAGTAGATTGAAACTGCAAAAGAAGGAGTTCACTATAGTGGACAAAAGTAGAGAGATGTCATTGAAGAATATGGTATGGAAGAGATACTAATGGATAGTCTCATGAATTCGTTTGAGAGTTCAAATCAGCATACTAATGTGTTGATAGAGGAGGAAGAAACAATGCTACAAGCTGAATTGTTTCCAAAGGAGGATAAGGCACAACAACCTTATGTTTTTAATTTTAACAAGTGTTTTCTGAATGCAGGTTTTGTTGCAATTGCTGGAGGAGAATTGGCACAAGTGAACAACCAAATAAAGGTGAAAGAAGAGAATTCCATGGAAGAATTCAATCCATGGAATAGAGAAGTTAATTTGCTGAAGAAATTGTTGAACAATCATGATTCAATCATGAAAGAGGGTAAGGATGATAGGGAGGTAGCAAGTAAAAGAGAAGTCAGCAAAGTAGCCAAGGCAAAGGTTGAAGCAAGAATAACAGAACAAGAAGAAGAAAAATAATTTAAAGAATTAGTGGACAACAACAACAACCCAAAATAGAAAGAAGAAGACAAAAGTAAGAAGTAGAACATGGACCAGTCCAAAGATGTACTGGAGACAAAGATTGAAGAAATGTGGCAACTAATGATGAGGCAATCCAAATGGAAGAAAATGGTAGCAGTAGCAAGCAAGATCAATCAAAACTTGAATCTGATTGACAAGAAGAAGAAGATGGAGCAAAAGACAACAGAAGTGCAACAATAACAAGGGAACAAAGCATATGGATAGTTACAGAACAAAGTGTGGGATCCAAGAAGACCAGGACCAGAAGACACATGATGAGGAGATCATGAATATTTTCTACTTTGGGAGTTTGATGCAGGAGTATTCACCCAAGGGAAAATTATTGTAAATATTAGACATAGCGGGTCATGTATTTTTAGGAAATAGTTTTCCTAAGTCTCTAGCTAGTGTAATATTAGGCTTTTAAGTGATCTAATTAGGTAATTAGAGGAGATTTAAGTGCTCTCAAATAAATGAGAACACAAGTGGGAATAAATGACAAGAGTCCAAAGTCAATCAGAACTCTTAAAGCATTCTGTGATTCGAGGGATGACAAAGAGACTTTAGGAATTAATCGAAGTAGAAGTGGAGAGAAGATTTAGGAGTCAGTATAAAGGATTTAGGAGTCAGTTTAGGATTTACCCCAGAATTAGTTCAATAGAACCAATGCTGGATATATGTAAGCCTACGGGTAGATTCAAAGGGGGGGCCACTAACATTGGAAAATAGGCCTATGCGAGACGGAGAAGTCTCGATTGTAATCTTTGCTTTTACATATATATATTTAGAGTTTATTCTTGACTGTGTTAGAGAGTGTCAATTGCGTGTTTGTGATTAATTATGATGTCAACTCATAGGTTTTTTTATAGGATACTGCAAGGAGAGTTCTGTAGAGTGTGGAGGAGAGAATGGTTCAGAGGAATCATAGGGATTGTCGGCTCCAACTGAAGAAATAGAGTAAGCTCAGGAGGGAGAGTGTAAAGTAGAATAGCAGAGGACGGGAACCTTCAGAAGAACCGAACCACAGAGGTAAAATTGAAGAAATTGTGGAAAAATCAAGTAAAAGGGAAGATTTAAGAAGTGAAGTTTGATGCTCAGCTACCGTTGGATCACAAGGATCAATAATTCAGATGATGTTGTGAAGAGAATGGCAAAGCATCGCATCGATGAAATTATTATAAAGGTTAAGTCCTACAAGCCAAAATCTAGTTTACACTGACAATGAGTGTAAACCTTAGTCGGAATTAAATTCTGGACTTGAAATCCTATAATGAGCAGTTTATACCCATATCGGGTCCAAACCAATATCGCTTCATAGAACTACAGTGAGGAGGGACTAACCCTTTGGAGTGTCGAAATCTGATAGTGCGATACTACCAGATCCGAAACATTATAAAGGAGGTCTTATAATATATTAGGTCTGCTATAAAGGTCACATTGCAAGCCTTTAGTAGGAAATCTTAGCATATCGGGACCACCGATTGCAACTGTCAATGATAGACCACATGTTATATCATATCAGGGTTATCAGAGCGTTATGTTATTGATCTGTTCCATGTCGAATTGCCAACAGCAATTGTCGATAGTGCTTTTTCATATAGCACAATCTTGTGGAAAACCAGCGCCGATAGTGTATTTGAGTATATTAACACTTCCCTTGTAAAAGACCCGCTGATAGCGTATTTCCATGGTTTCCTTTATATTGTGTTTTGATAGTTGTGTATTTGAAGAAAAGGGGTGATGGGGCCTATATGGCCCATGAAGAGCCGATAGTTGATTGTGATAGAGGTACAGCCTCATAATCTATGCCGAAGTCGTACGGAAGGTGGAAAGAAGGTATGTTTGCACACATTTTCTTTGTTAATGGGTTTTATAAGGAATAGCACCTGTGAAGGGGTTTATGTATAAATATATATTAACCATGGTTTAAGAAGGGTGGTTGATATATATGCGGTTAAGGGGTTATGTAAAGGTGTTGAAGAGTTAATGAATCTAGATAGAAAGGAGGAAGGATTATAAAGAGTCTAAAGTCCTCATAGGAGGTTTAAAGTAGGGTGATTGAGTTCCAATTTAATGGAACTATGGCTAAAATGGCCTTAACCATGTATGGTTGAAGATTTGACTCCATTATAGAGTTAAATACCTGGGACAATTGTGTTTATGCATCTTTATGCATATTGTGGGTATGTGCATGTTTTTACACTACACCAGATGTCCGCTTCAATGCCTTGATCTTGATGTTTGATATAACTTTTTGCAATGAAATCTAGATGTCTACTCCAACTTTTTTCAATACAGCTGTTGTCTACTTCAATGGCTTGATCTCGATGTATGCTACAACTTTTTGCAATGAAATCTAGAAGTCTGTTGCATCTTTTTGCAATGAAATCTAGATATGGAAGGTATGAATAATGCATCAAACTAGTGCCTTGGAATGAAAGTTTTAATTCTCAAATTCATTCATTCATCCCATCAAGCTCAATGTTGAAAGATGAATCAGTACATGCAGAAAGCCATGTGGTCTGCTTTTTGTTTAGTCTCGTGGCATGGTGGCATGTTATCTGTGTAATCTGGTGGCATGTTATCTGTGTATTCTGGTGGCATGTTTGTGGGTTTCCGCATGTGTAACTTACCAGATGCGTCACTTACCTATTACACATATGTAACAGGGATATATAATTGTGCGACATGGATATATAACAGTGGATATAGACACAAAACTAAACATTTCTTGTCAGAGAACTAATGTTGGCATTAGTTTACACTAGTGAAAACTATGAAGAAAAAATCATGAAAAAATACACATAATATAAGGTTTTCTTCAGGAAGAGGCCAAGTAAGACCCTGAAACCGTAAAATTAAAAGCAAAAAGACAAAACTATAGTTAAAGAGAAAAAACATTAGCTTATAAGTCATACAAGCTCACACAAAGTAATGCTAAAGGGACCATTTAGATTGCTATAGTCCCATGCCATTATGAGATGGCAGGGACTAACAAGACATTTTATGAATTTATGTTATGTAATTTAGGCAGTTTATTTGGGTTTTGGTCCTTTGGAAAGTTTAAATTTAAATCCTATGAAAAAGGAAGTGAGAAGTGGGACCAAATTATAGAATAAAAATTGTCTCACTAAACATTCAAATTCCATCAAACTCTAAACTTAACAAGGCGACATAGCTAGGGTTCCTACCAGTTAGTTTGATTTAGCTACTAATTTACTTTGTATGAATGTGATGTAATTAGTTTTGGTTAAATGTTATTAGTCAAAATATTGGTCAAAGTATTGTTGTTTTCATGTTGTTTTTTTCCAAGATGTTATATATAACAATCTTCCTTTTTCTTTTGATGTCTCATCTACCTAGCGAGTTGGTTCAAGAACTTGCTTCCACTGCTTGCATAAAATTCTACGAGATGATTGATTGATTTCTTTGTAGAGAGATAATATTTATTGTTAGGAGTATTCACTATTGTGGGTACGAGTAAAATTATTATGAAATTAGACGAAATATTAGAACACAAAGGCCTTAAAAGAGAACACAAGACCGAAGTGAGGTATTGTTCTATTTGGATGTCATGATTACAAAATAAGACCCAACGCCTTTAAGCGAATGAATATATATATATATATATATATATATTATATATATATATATAATATATATATATATATAATATAATATATATATATATATATAGAGAGGAGAGAGAGAGAGACGAGAGAGAGAGAGAGAGAAGTCATTAATTTTGGTCCAAGAACCTAAAAAAGTTAATAGAACAACCACACGATAACCTGCAAGTGGCACGATAATAAGTAAACAAAATTATCGAAGAAATAAACTAGAAATGTAAATCTATAAGGAATTTTTTATTATAAATTCTCAAATAAATTAGGATAAAAATAAATAGAATAAATAAAATATATATAATAATATTAGAATCATGAATCATTTAAAAAATAGTTATTGAGAAATAATATTTATTGAAACAATAAATAAAATCATAAATATATTAACATAACACCTTATAGGAAATTAGGGCCAAAAATACTCTCCCCTTAAAAAATAATTAACCAATATACTTTTATTTTATTTAAAATAAAATAAATTATTTTCTATAGTTAAAAAAAAAGTATATTAGCGAAAAATAAAATCTTTTTTCATTGCAAACGATTAGGTATATTCTCCTAAATATGTGGGAATAATAGCTAAAATATTTTTAACTGGTAACTTTATTAATTAAAATAATGTGTGGGAATAATAATTGACTTATAACCAATGATTATATTAATTAATTAAAGAAATCTTGTAAATGCAGTTGGGAGATTTTATTTCCAACCTTAGTCACTTTGTTTTTCATTGTTGTAATGCACATCTCTTATCCACGTTCCAGTTTAGCAGGCCTTAACATTAATGTAGGATTGTGGTACCAACATTTATATGAATTAACAATCGATGGTACCCAACATCATTATACAATAAGATCCAAATTGATTCAACCAATTAAAATGCAGGGAAAAAAAATAAAAAATTATTTAAAAATAAATAAATTAATTTTTAATGTTAGACAAAAGTTTTATTTAATTTTCCAATCAAGACTGAGTCAATGGATAAAGTCAACCATATTTAGGAATACATTATAGTAAGAATACATTATAGGCTAGCCACAGTTTATAATAATCCATTGATTAGTGTGACAACAGAAAACATTACATTTGAGAAGAAAGAACACATCGTCATTTAGTAATTAACGTTTAATGAAAATGAGATCAAGATTTATAATAAATATAAATATATTAATTTTAATAATTATTAATAATAAAATAAGTTATTCATGTAATAATTTAATGTTAAAATAATTATTAATAATTAATTGAAATATATCAATTATATTGGGTAAAATATGGTTATGTGAATAATTATTTTTTCAATGTAAAGAAAAAAACAAAAATAAAAAATACCAAACGTGTGAGTCTAATCAGAATAAATTTATTGATCAGAATAAATTTATTGATTTATTGTTGCTAGAACAAATTGGGTGAGAATGGCATTGCTCTTTTGGTGACACATGGAAGTCTAGATCAGTTTTTTCCTCCCGCATAGATAACTGCAAATTGCAATATATTCTATTTCTTATGCTCTCACATTAAAAAATTCTACAAATAGGAGCAGCAAAAAGTTTTTACTAACTTGTTCATTCATAAAATATGCTAACAATTTTTCACAACTTTAACCTGTGTATCTTCACGAGTTCATACATATATGATGGGTTTTGAAGTAAGATTAACCCGCACAATCTTAGATAATAGTGAAATGGGCCAGCAATGCTCTTAATAAATTTTCTATTGGTTTTCATTCTTGTATCTTTTTGTGACATTTTAACATAGTTTGAGAATAAATTTATATTTTTTTGGATAGTAGGTCGTCAAAAAAAGATAAAAAATGGTTCAAATGTGGAAACATGAAATTGGAGTAGTGAGAGACGTAAACTAGGGTTTGAAGGTCAAAACATGAAGTCGCAGTAAGTAGTCATTGATTTGTACATTTGTTCAAGCACGGTTCAGAAAGTCAAGCCAATTTCACTAAGAAAAGTTGAGTCGCCCGGTTTTGCACAGTTGTCTGCCAGCTCTCGACTCACCACAGTTGTCTGCCAGCTCCTAAGCAGATTTCATGTTGTAGGTTAGCTCATAAGCAGATTTCATGTTGTAGGTTAGCTCATAAGCAGATTTCATATTTCATGTTGTATGTTACCTCGTAAGCAGATTTCATGCTTTGCTGAGTCCGTGTCAGTTTTCCCCAGGATTTTCATACCAATATTTATTTGATTTAACAATTACTAATACAACACCATTCTACAATAAGACTCAAATTGATTCAACCAATCAAAATGCAGGAATTTTTTTTTAATTATTTGAAAAATAAATTAAATTAATTTGTAATGTTAACATTTCAAGTGCCATTTAATTTTTCAGTCAAACTGAATTTAATTAAAAATCAACGTTATTTTGAATACGTTAATAATATGTAAAATACTTTATTAAAAGTTCAATTAGATAAAGCACTGACGCATATTTAAGGATTTTATAGAACATTGCATCGTACATAATTTGTTTAAGAAATATAAGAAATCCGTATGAAGGTCACAGATTAGTTGGTTGTTTGGCGTTATGATGGCTTACACAACATCTATGTCAATCTTCAAATTGGATGCCCCTCGAAATATATGGCGTTGACCATTTATTCGCCAGATGTCTGGTAGCTTTCGAATTTTGCAAAATTGCGGGCCTCTGCAAGTCTTTGGCGTTGACCTTTAATCGTTCACCACACCTATGAATTTCACTTTGCTTCAAATGACATGCAAATATACGGCGTTGACTTTTTATTGGTAAGATACTTGGTAGGTTTCTACATATTTTTCAAATTGCATGGCCCTCAAAGTATTCGGCGTTGACCATTTATGATAGTGTTCACTACAGCTATGTCAAATTGCATGCCTCTCTCCAAGCATTTGGCGTTGACGCTTTATTGCCAAGATAATTGGCCGCTTACTAATGGAGGGAGATGCGAAGGCAAACCCGGCTTTTGAGCTGGCCGGATCATGAAAGGCAAGGTCAAGGTGTGAGATGCATGTGCGAGGAAGAGTGATGTCTTCTCCACCTGCCTGCATCGACGCTGTGCTTTAAGCGCCTGATAATATTAGGTTGATGTCGACATTTTTGACATTGCATGCCTCTCCAGGTATTTGGAGTTGACCCTTTATTCCAAAATATCTGGTAGGTTCAGGTGGACATTTCTGACATTGCATGACTCAACAAGAATTTGGCGTTGACCCTTTGTTGCTAGATATCTGGTACTTTTCGACTCCTTTGAAATGTTGACATTCTAAGATTGTTGCTCAGCTTTGTGATCGTCTACTCTCCATGCTCCATGTATTTGACATTTCCTGAATTCGTAAGCCTTTATCGTTTATCGTCTACTCTACATATATTCGACATCTGAATTCCCAGGCGTTTACGGTGTGTTTTCTTAATAGAGTTGAAAAAAATATCAATCAATACTGGAGAAAATTATTATCAGTGGTTAGTTATAAATAAAGACTAATTTATTTTGTTATTAAAAAAAACTACGCTATTTAAAATTAAGAAAGGAAACTCTCATTCCTAAAAAAATACCTATAAATCTTTAATCAGTAACCTTTTTTCTTCACTTCTTCATCATAATCTAATTTTCAAATAATTACTAAATTAAATATCAAATTAATGTATTGAATTACTAAATTAAATATCAAATTAATGTATTGAATTTTTTTAATTTGTGAAAATGGAACATCTAAATACAATGATTTGACTGTATATAATTTACTCTTAATTTGTACTAAATTATGAATGTATGTAATCTTTTTTTTTGTAAGCTGAGTATGTCTTTTTCTATTAACAAAATAATATATACAGCAGTTTCAGAATGGTCTCACCCCGCCCCGAAGGGAAACCGGGTCTCTTGACCATCCATAATTATCACATTAAACCAAAAATAAAATTTGCCATCGTTTCAACCAAGTTTCCTGATCAGGTTCTGTTTCTAAAACCATAATGTTATCTACATACTTCTTCCTACATGTTAAAACAGCCAAATATTTCATGCCTACAGAAAACAAAAGACTAGGAATTTCCAAAAAAGCAAGAACAAGCCATTGAACACTACTTGTCAGGTTCAGCATGCTGGTCTTTTTCCTTTTTCACCAGCACTCCACTTTCTATGAGCAGCTTCTGCAGGTCCTCCAGTCTTTTTTCTTGCAAGAGCATGGTGATGACTATGTCCTTCAACTCCTTTTTCACATTGGGTAGGTTCTGAACCATTTCTGCCATCTCCCTGGCAACCTGCTCCAAAGCTTTTGCCATGAGCCGCTTCATGACCCAATATAAATGAAGAGACTGTTTATAGAGGGTCATTCGGCCTCTGGTATGGCCAGGGTCAGGCATAATGGCAGCCCAATCTTCCATT
>APFE031204738.1:0-17193 GCA_000404065.3 Pinus taeda
TTGATATTTTCCTATTTAATAAAAGCATATAAAACTAATCTAATCAAAGCAATTTCAAGATCTATGAAAATCTATGAAAAATCACTCAAAAGCAATTCAAAGGAAATTTACCTAATCTTTAACTAACAAGTAAATCTAAGAAGCAAAAGCCTACTAAGATGATTCCGGGATATTTTACTTGGCAACAATCAGTCCAAGGACTAGTTTATGCAGAATCACAAACTAATCAAAACAAAAACTCAATCTCTTTTTGTTCTTTTTGAAAATGAAATTCACAACTTTAAATGAACAAGTTATATTGAAATTCCGCAAAGAGCAACACAAAGGTAGGTCGCTCACACAGGTAGACTTTACGACAGGTCCGACTCCTAAGAAGACTGACAAAACCAGAGAGATCCAAGGTTCCACAACTTCTAAACCCAAAGTCACTACAGGACCAATACAAAAATCAAACCCTAAGGCTAGAACTTCTATGAATTTCACTAAAAATCTTGATGCTAACGAAACAAGTTCAGGTGAAGATCTCTGACAGATAACTAGTGGATCTGGGCAGTAAAAACTAATGAAAGACAAAATCTAAGAGGAAAAAATGAAAAACTTGAAATTTTCTCAATTTTTGACAGGGTACGCAGGTAGCCTGTTTGCACAAGTGCGTGCACGCTCTGTGTACAAATCTGCAGTGTGTATAGGTACGCACTGTGCTCAACTCAGAGGGTGCGTATAATTGGAAAAACCAAGAAAAACTAAAATCTAACTTAACCTTAAGCTAGCCCACCCAAATACACAGTAAAACAGCAAAAAAGAAATGACTCTTTTTAGATCAAAGTGTCACACAAAGGAAAAATCATTCACATCAATGGATTCCCCAGTGGAGTCGCCAATTTGTCATGCGGAAAGAGTTAATCTTGCGGACAAAACCAACCTCCCTAGAAGCTTGAGGCTTTCTAGTGACAAACAAGACAATTAAGAGCAATCCTTCTCTAAACATGCATTTACCATACAAGAAATCAAGTGTTTAGATCCTACCTGTAGCCCAACGCTGTTGTAGTAGTCCAGCCTCGTCGATCCGGATGAGCTCCTCCTTCACTTCGAAACCTGCATTCACTAACAATCAAACGATTAAATAGCACCTGAATATCTCATAAAATAAAACATATTCAACATACAGACCAGGGAGTATATGAAACAACTCATTAATAACAAATTGTTGAGAAGAATGGACTTATTTGTATTAATAGGAAACAAAAGAAACCATTACAACCTGAGCCTTGGTGTTGTGCAAGTTCCTCCCAGGGTCCAGCAAGAGTTTTCCTTTACTTTGATAAGCTCACTCACTTCCAAATGAAACAAGAAAGGATGGTAATCTCTCCTCACAAGCTTCTACAAGGAAGTCCTAATTCCAGCAGCATCTACCCTTTGGAATGTTCAGCTTTCAACTTCCCCTCCTCTGGCCCAATGCCTGTATTATAGTGTTCTAGAGGAAGTTATTTAGTTCCAACATCAATGGGATACTCCCTCTTTTGGATGGGGTAGCTCCTCTCTTGATGGGATAAGTTCCTCTATCATAGGGATGCATGAACCATCTGGAGGCGCTCAATACACGTCAAACACTCTTCTAGAAAGGCTCTAGAAGTGACCACAAGTAACTTTTTAAAGATGAAACTCGCGCCTTTTGACCTTTACAGGGGTACACACCCATCCTTTGGCTTACAGAGCGTACAAGTATGCAGGTATAATGAGTTTGGGATGCGTACACGCAGGCAAGGTAGAGAGATAAACATGTTTTTAGTGATTTTCTCTCTTTTTTGAAGTTTGACATGAAGAGCAGAGGTATTAGGCTTGACAAGGAGGATAATATGACTATTGATGGAGCCATATTAAATGCAGATAGTCATGGTGACAAATTTCAGTGTAACACCTTTCTTAGCTTTACTTGCTAAAGCTATATTTTCTTCATCATATTGATTTGATGAAGATCCATCCCTGGTGCTCCACCTTATCTCCTCCTGCATTAAGTTTGACCAAATTTGTTCCCAATCTAGCAGTTTATCTCTTCCATTAACCGAGTCCTTGTAGCTATGCCAACTCTTAGGAAGACTGAGGAGTGCTAGACTCACCATATCGTCATCAACAATCACAAACCCTACACTTGCAATCTCATCCCTACAGGTGGTGAGCTTGTTCAAGAACTTAGTGATTGTGTCACCATATTTGCACTTAATATTTCAAAGTTTGTCCTTCAGTGCGAACTTCCTCTGATCACTGCTATTCTTATAAATATCTTTCAATGTTTTCCACATCGAAAACAAAGTCTCCTTCCCATGGAGGCTCAAGACAATGTGATCTTGAACTCCCTCCAGGAGGATTCTCCTTGCTCTAGCCACACACTTTTTCCATTCCACCAGTTGAGTAGCATCAGTCGACTTGGGGACTTCTTGATCAATGAAGTGCTTTAGACCATTATCTTCCAATACTGCCTCCATGTGATCCTTCCAGGCTATATAATTCGAACTACCATCAAGGGCATATTCAAGTCTTAAACCATTGAACGCCATAGGTGAAATAGATGTGATAAGAACTCAATCCAATATTCAGAAACCAAACTTCGTACTTCTCCTGCTTGTATATTGTTCTTCCTTGATCACCTTTTCTCTGGTACCATGTAGAAATTCCCACTGTAGATCACCTGGTAATGCAATGTACTAAAGCAAAACACTTGATCTACTTCTACAAACAATTTAGAGGAAGCTTAATCGAACATGAGCAACATCAAGCATGAACAAATATAACTGAGAATGAGAAGTAATCAACCATAACACAGAATATATATCACTGGGGAAAGAACTAGCCTAAAACCCCAACTCTATATTATCATACAAGTGGAAATCTTGTTCAAGTTACAAAAAGAATCATATCTCAAGCTATCCTTCTCTCTCTGTAATCAAACAAAAATAGCTCACAGACTCAATAGACATAGAATATGTCTTCCTCAAGCCCTCCAAGCCTCCTATTTCCTTGCGCAATTTTGATTGGAGTCCAATGATATCACATGTGTGAATTGGCCTCATCACACTCATTGTAACCTCAAGTCCAACTGTGCAATTCATAAGGAATAATATTCCTTCTACATTCAAGGAATATTCACCAAGGAATATCCTAGCAACTGATAGTACACTATCCCTCCATCTGATCTCAACTGGGTCTTTGACTAAACTGACATGCATGAGTTATCCATGAGTGAATACTCAGTTATCTGAATTACAATAGTTACATGCATGCAAGCATTAACTAATTGAACTCTCATTAATTTAAAAAATTGTTAAATTAATCTAACTAGACTTGAGTAAGTTAAACTAAGTCAACTGATTACAACTCAATATTACAACTCACTCTTATCTCTTTAACTGAACGTTAAATTCCTCAATCAAAGGAGAAATTGTTGCATGTCCTCACATAGACTTCAAGTTTGCTTTTCCTTAACTAATTAACTCAATATGAATTAATTAATTAATTTCCAAATTGCTGTTGATATCAAATTTGAATTTTACTTCCTATGTTTAGTCCAGGGACTGACTAAAATAAGAAGGGATCCCGAAATGCTATTTTTAGCACTTTCACTTTTCACCCATTTTTCCTAAGATCACTAATGGCTGAATTGCTATTTATAGTTGGGCTATTTATAGTAGTGCTATTTTTAGTAGTTTCTGTTTTTAGCATTTCTTGTTGCACAATTTTCAACAAATGGTAGGTTTCCTCACCCTCGATGACATGCTTGCATCATTGGCCTTCGACTGGAAGATTTGGTGTAGTGTTCGACTTCAGCTTATTTATTCACACCATACGAATTGTACTATGGTACCTTGAGATCCATTAACATCATCGGTGGTTTCTCTTGTGTTTGTTAAAGGGTTACATCATTGGCCAGTAATTATATTATTGGGTGTGTGTTATATTCTTTCCACCACTAGTCGCATGTGTGAGGGGGTGAGATCCTACCATGTTCACGATGTTGGGCACAACAGGGGGGTCATAGGGGGACCATAGGCCCCCCTATCGGGGGGTTTGAGGGGGGTGGTAGCCCCCCTACGATAGGTCTAGGGTAGTGCCCCAAGATATATTTTGGGACCCTATATTAGGTGGGTGGACCTACCTATGGTTTTCTGCATGGGTTTTTCACATGGTTTTGGGCATGATGTTTTTCTGCGCATGGTATTTTATAGATCCAGTTAAGGGAACTACAATTATGTTCTAATCCAGGGTTAAGGGATTGGGGTTTATGGATGCTTCGGCATGTATATATATGTATTATAACATCGAAAGGAAAATAATGAAAAATAAATATGGTAGTCTTAGTTCTAAGATCTAGTGGAAATATCCGTGTATTTCTTTTATATTCTTGTCATTGTTTATTTTCAGTTTTTAGAATTCGTCTATCATAATTTTTGTATAGGGTTAAAACCTACTTTTGGTATCAAAGTTGTTTCAGCTTCAAGGGGCCGCCTTTATTGCTAAGGGGTTTTTCTTGGACCTGTGGTAGACCCTGTTCAGTGGGAGATATGCGACATCAATTTTTGTAGTGAAAGAAGATGATGAGAAGTGGAAAGACAGAGATCGAGAAATTTAATGGTAAGAGTTTTGAGTTGTGGAAACTCAATATAGAGGATCTGCTAGTGGATAAAGATCATTGGATCGTGGTAGATCCGAGTACTAAACCAATGACAATGTCAGATGAAGACTGAGCAAAGTTGGATCGAAAAGTAAAGAGAATAATACAATTGTGTATCTCAGACTTAATATTTTTTAATGTATTAGGGGAAGCTACGGTGAAGGATTTTTGGGACAAGTTAAGGACTTTGTACCAATATAAGTCTCTTGTGAACAAATTGTTCATATGGAAAAATTTGTATAATCTAATGATGAAGGACAGAGACTTTGTGATAGAACATTTAGACACCTTTAATACTGTGGTAAGCCTGTTGTTATTTATTGATATAAAAATTTCAGATGAACATAAGTGTATCCACATTTTTTGTTCTCTACCATATTTGTTGGACATTATGGTTGTTGCAATAGGTAGCAATATAACTACCTTGAAGTTTGATGAAATAATCTCATCCTCGTTGTTAGCAGAGATGAGACAAAAAAATATGGAGGGAGAGAATGAAGATGCCTTGTCTTTACGAGGATGGTCCTAGATCAAAAACAAAAATAAGTCCTTGAGTGGGAGATCTAAATCTAGATGGATATCTAAATCTCCAGGAAAACCTATAAAGGTGTGCTGGAAATGCGAAAAGGAAGGGCACTTCAAAAAGGACTATAGATCTAAAGCTCTTGAGAAAGGAAATGGATCTGATGATGCCCCTTTTGCAGAGGTGAAAACCACCTTAGATGAAGGCGGGGATGTGTATTTGGATTCTTATTCAAGTACACATGTAGATCATGAGGCATGGTTGATTGACTCAGGTGCATCCTTTCACTTCACTCCCCATAGGGAGTGGTTCTGCAAGTATGAGAAATATGATGGTGGTGATGTCTTCTTAGGTGATGAAAGGAACGCTAGAATCATTGGATGCATAAAATTCAAGGTACAGTTGCAAGGTGGAAGGATTAGAATACTTTTGGGTGTTCTGCATATTCTTGCATTGGCCAGAAATATGATTTCTATAATCAAGATGGATGTTGCGGGTGTAAAAATAATGTTAGAGAAAGATACCTACAAGATGGTTCATTGAGTATTGATATTAATGCAGAGAGTTTAGATTGGAACTCTATATAAGCTTCTAGTAGTACTGTTATTGATGGGTGAAATGGTTTCGTGGTTCATGAAAGGGGAGCAGAAAATCTAGTGGTCTCTGGAGAAAATACCATGTTATGGCATCAAAGGCTTAGACATATTGGAGAGAAGGGCCTTCGAATACTTCATGGTAATGGTATGGTAGAAGGTATGCTTAATTTATCTCTAGATTCCAATTTTTGTGAACATGTGTATATCGAAAGAATAATTGGGCGAGTTTCCCCTATGGTGCTAAGAGGGCGAAAGGGATATTAGAGCTTGTTCACAATGATTTGTTTGGACCTGTGTCGGTTCCATCACTTAGTAATTTTGTGTACTATGTATCGTTTATAGATAAGTTATCAAGAAATACATGGATATATTTCCTCAGGAAGAAATAGAAATTTTTGACAAGTTTAAAGGCTTTGGTGGGAAAACAGATAGAGAAAAAGATAAAGGTGTTGAGGAGAAATAATGGTGGAGAGTTCTACAAAAAGTAGTTTGAAGAGTTATATAAGAAGTGTGATATAGCATGATAGAAAACTAATCCATACACATCTCAGCAAAATGAAGTTGTAGAAAGAATGAATAGGACATTGATGGAAAAGGAAAGAAGAATGCTCAGTTTTGTCAAGTTAGGAAAAGAATTTTGGGCAGAGGTGGTGTAGACTGCATGTTACTTGGTTAATAGATCACCATCATCAGCGTTGGAGGATAAGACTCCACATGAAGTATGGACTGCTAAGAAACCCTCTCTTTCACATCTGAGGGTATTTGGTTGTGATGCATATGTACATACTCCAAAGGAAAAAAGAACCAAGTTGGATAGTAAATCTAAAAAGTGCATCTTTATTGGGTATAAGGATGGTTTAAAAGATTATAAGCTTTGGAACCCAGAAACAAGGAAGGTTGTGTACAGATGAGATGTGGTGTTTAGAGAGGTGAAAGATGTTATTAAACATGAATTCCTACCAAAGGATGCTGCGAAGATAAAGTTTGATCTAAAGGAGGAAGAATCAGACTCTACAACAAAATAGGAATCAGAAGGTGAAGAGCCAAAAAATATAGTTGTGAGAAGATCAGTTCAAGAAAGAAGGTAGCCAGAAAGGTATAGTCCATCTGCTTTCTGTTCAAATTTTCCTTTATTTATTACTGATGATGATCCCAGAACTATTAGGGGGTAGTAGATTTAGAGGATGGAAAACTCCAGAAAGAGGCTATGGTTGATGAAATGACATATTTGGACAAAAATGAGGCTTGAGATCTTGTGGAGTTGTCAACTAGAAGGAAACCCATTGGAAGGAAATGGTTGTTTAAGAAGAAGATGACTGCAAAAGGCAAGGTGGAGAAATAGAAAGCTCAGATGGTAGAAAAAGGATAATTCCTAGGTGTCGGGAATTGATTGAGCACTTAGGCCCATTCAAGCCTACTCTGCAGAGCACCTAGGCCCAATTTGACCTGCGGTGGGCGAGATTGAGCAAAATATTCATAGGGTTCTAGGAATATTCCTTCATTCTAGATCATTATAGAAGATTCCCACCTCTTATCCTCTCCTATTAGCTTGAAATTGGATAGGGAATGAATGAAATAACCTCCTATCCTCTCATCCCTTCCTCCATGGAAACTAATCCAAATTGGATCCTAGAACACTCTCTAAGTTTTCATGAACTCTTCAAAATTATGCCAATGGCTACAAGTCTTATAAAGATGAAGCTTATCGGAGATATCCTCATAACAATTGCAATTTGTGATCAGCGCGGAGCAATGAGGACCGTCGGTCAAGCGCGTAGACTGTCGGCCAATGGTAACGCGTGCTATCACAAATTAGCAATCCAGAGGCCATTTCAAGGAACAGGGGTAGTTTCTGAGATGCGATTAGTGACAAGTCACTAATCACATATCGCAGGGAAAAACCCTCAAAGAAGGAAGGGTCATAAGCCCCCGGACCCGAAAAATCATAATATGCAACAGATATTGTTTTGATTCTGTCAGAAGCAGGGTCCCGCAAAAACCGGCTAAATATTGGAAGGGCTTCGAGCAGTAAGCGGTTTCAACCAAGTCCCGCTCGATGCCACATGATGGGTTCCATGCATCCAGTGGAAGAGAGAGAAAAGCACTCACACTAGACGGGTAAACGTCATGTTACTTATCTGCCCGATATGGGCGATGACCGTAGGATTTGGAGGCTCCAGATCAATGGCGGAGACACGTTCTGATGGATGACCGGATTTCACAAGGTCAATAGGCAAAGTTGTATAGGATTTGAAGTCTGACATGGACGATGCGTTGATAGAAGGTCATGTTTCATGGGCATTCTTGGAGTTAATGGAATAAATGGTCGTTTCGAAAATGTCCAAGAGAACTGACACTCAGTTCATTATGAAATAGGTGGCCACCTCCCTGTGAGGCGTTATACAGTGATGATTACGTCAAAAGAAGGGATTCAAATGGATAGAGGTAGGGGAACCAGAAAGCGGGAAGCAGAAATGAACATTCAGAAAGAAGATTGGCTTTAAAATCCATGAACTTACAAAGAGAGAAGCAAACAAGTTAAGAAAGCTAAGAGCAGAGAGAAGAAGCTGAGCTGAGCTACAGAAACAAAGGTAGCATCAAGCCAGAGTCAAGACAGAGATAGAGAGAGTTAGAGAGTTTGTGTGCTCCAGAGAAGGCTTGAGAGGTTCAAGCAAACTCCTCTATATATGCCTGTCATGTATGAGTATCAGTTTGGGCTCATACTACTGTGACCAATAGAGGTTGAGTTTTAGTAAGGAGAGTCTGTATACTCTAGAGACTTGGGGGATCCAAGTACAGTCCTACTAATTTGTATCTATTGTGTGAGGCTCAAATTGAGCTCACTGTTGTAAAAACTCTGCTTTGAAAACATAATAGAGAGGTCACTACTGAAGGCTGGACTAGGAGACATAGCCCAGAGTGTTGGGTGAACTCCTTATTAAACTTGTTGTGTTTATATGTTTGCCTGTTATGTTTTCTTTAACTGCTTTAGTGCCTATGTATTTCAAAATCTTATCAATTTGTTGCATAAAATAACATAGGCACATCCATGCACATGAGTTTGTAATACCTTACTAATTTTCTTGGATCAATTCCAGATCAAGTGGTATCAGAGCTCTAGGTTGCTAAGGTTAGACAAACTTGTGCTGGATTTTTTTGTTGAATTATAACTAGATCAAAGATTAAATTAGGAGAAGGAGAGTTGGTTGAAGCTAACCCAAAAATTAGAAGAGTCTCTCCTAAGAGGAAAATGTTAGAAGAAATTCCCTTGGAATCAAACTCCTAATTCATGGACAATTTCATGACCATGAGAGCAATGGTAGAAGAAATGTATAGAGAATTTAAGAAAGGTAGATATGAAGAGTCATCAACCTCCAAACAAGATAAAGGAGTAGAACAACCTCTTCTAGTTGCCCACCCAGAAGGCAAAGGAAAAGAAAAGAAGCCCTCTCCACCATCTCCCCCATCATCACCTTCATCATCATCTTCTTCACACAAAGAAAGCCCTAAAAAGAAAAAGAAGAAACCTTCTTTGATTAAATTAGATGTGAAGTTTGATTTGCCAGTTTATCACAGAGAATTGAATGTAAAAAAGCTAGATAACTGGATTAGACAAATTGATGTATATTGCATAGTGCAGAACATCGATTCAAAATGAGAAAGATTTAGTTGGCTAGCCTACGCCTTGGAGGGACCACCCTAGTATGGTGGGAAGGCAGGACACAAGTTGATTTGAGGAAGCATGGTAAAATTCTTTCTACCTAGAATGAATTTGTTTCTGCAATTAGAAAACAATTCTATCCACTAGCTTATATGTAGCAAGCTATGATGAGTTGGCAAACTCTTCACCAATTGAAAGGGCAAAGTGTACAAAGCTACACCCAAGAATTTAGAAAAAGAGCTTTGATTCTAGGAATTTCTTTAGACTCACCTGAAATTTTGCTGAAGTATATAGGTGGTCTACATAGTTATTTGAGACATACCATTCTCATGTTTAATCCCACTAGCATAGATGAGGTATCTATTTAGGCTACACATCTAGAGGCTAGAGGCAAGAATGTGAACCCAGAAGTTGGGGGATCATCAAAACCCACTGAAAGAAAGAATAAGGAAAAGATAAAATAGAAATGGAAAGAGAGGAAGGAAAATGTTGTGCAAAAGAAAAAACCTTCATGCACTCACTGCAAGAAGGATGGGCATGATGATGAACACTGTTGGATTCTGCATCCGAAGCTGAAACCCAAGAAGTACGATGGCAAAAGGAAGAAGACTGTTGTAGCTATTCAAAAGGATTTGGGGTCAGACTCAGGGGATGAAACAACAATCGTAGCCACAGGTATAAAAGATTGTCCGCTTTAGAGAATGCATAAATCAAGAAGCAGGTATAAGAGTTGCTCGAGAAAGGGTTCATAAGATCTAGCACATCACCATGTGGGTCTCCAATTGTCTTGGTGAGAAAGAAATATGGCTCATTGAGAATGTGCATTGATTACCGAGCATTGAATAAGATAACGATCAAAAATATTTATCCTCTTCCTCGCATAGATGATCTATTAGATCAGTTGAAAGAAGCTGCTTACTTTTCCAATTTGGACTTGCATAGTGGCTACCATCAGGTCAGAGTTGCAGAGCAAGATGCATGGAAGACTGCTTTCAAAACAAAGTAGGGATTGTATGAGTGGTTGGTTATGCCTTTTGGCTTAACTAATGCTCCTACTACTTTCATGAGAGTAATAAATGATGTACTCAGGCCTTTTATTGATGATTTTTTCATTGTATATTTAGATGACATTATTATATTTAGTAAAACATGGGAAGAACATTTGAAGCATGTAAAGCAGACTCTATATGTTTTGAAAAGAGAAAATATTTATGTTAAGGTATCAAAATGTGAATTTGGGAAAACATCTTTGAATTCTTTGGGTCATATTGTAGGGGGTGGTGAATTGAAGATAGATCCCTCTAAGGTTACATTCATTGTAAACTGGCCTAAACCCAAATTTTCTACAGAAGTTAGAAGCCTCCTAGGAGCAGCACAGTATTGGAGAAAGTTTATTTCTAACTTTTCCTTGATTATAGCTCCCTTACATGCTTTAACAGGATTGAACAAGGTGTTTCAGTGGGAGGCATTCAGTAGAAAGCCTTTGACACCTTAAAATAAAAGATTAGTATAGCACCAGTACTAGCACTACCCGATCTTGAAATACCCTTTGAGATTGAAATGGATGCCAGATCTCAAAACGGATGCCAGTGACTATGCCATGGGAACAGTGTTGATGCAGCACGGTAAACCCATACGTTATCATTTTGAGACATTTGATTCTGCGGTAGTTAATTATCCCACATATGATAAAGAATTGTATGCATTAGTACATAGTGTCAAAAAGTGGAAACATTATCTAATGGGCAAAGAGACAGTTATACATACTGATCATCAACCACTTCAATATTTACACTCATAAACTAAGTTGCAGCAATCAAGACACTATAGGTGGATGGGTTTTCTACAACGGTTTCATCTTGTCATCAGATATAAAAAGGGCATACATAATAAAGTTGTAGATATGTTGTCCAGACCAATCATAAATGCATCTACTATACTTAAGCATAATTCAGTATTGCATGAAAGCTACATGGAACAATATGCTCAAGATATAGATTTCATAGATGTATATGCAACTTTAAGTCATGGCACAAAAGTAGAAGAATTGGATTATCATGTTAAGGACCAAATCTTGTATCATTTCGGAAAGTTATGCATTCCTCAAACTGAAAGAGTAAAGATAATTCGAGAAGAACACACTTCTCTAATATTAGGTCACTTTGGTGTAAGTAAAACAGTTGCACAGTTGCAAAGATTTTGTTATTGGCCCAAAATGAATGAGACAGTTTCTAGATATATAAGGGTGTACCATGTGTGCTAAAAGCAAGCCCGGCAATAGAAAACTAGGCTTGTACACTCCACTACCAGTTCCTTCTCATCCTTGGGAAAGTATTTCCATGGACTTTGTTGGGGGATTCCCTAAAGAAAAGGTCACGAATATTTATATGTTATTGTGGATAGGTTAAAAAAAATATGTATTTTAATACCTTGTAACAAATAGATTACAGCTGAACAAACAACAAAGTTGTTCTTTTAGCATGTGTGGGTTCATTTTGGATTACTCACTTCCATTGTATCTGATCGAGAATCCCGATTCGTTGGGAATTTTTGGCCTAGTCTGTGAGAATTGATGGACACTAGACTGAAGAAGAGCACAACCTTTCATCCACAAACAAATGGCCAAATAGAGGTGGTCAACAAGACAGTGATCTAGTTGCTCAAAGGCTATTGCAGCAAGCATCCCAAGCTTTGGGATGAACATTTGTGTTATGTGCAACATGCTTACAACCGGGCTAAACATTCTTTTACACGGAGATCTCCTTTTGAGACCTATTTTGGTTTCATACCAAGGTCTCCCTTGGATTTTGTCTTTGGTAAAGATATAGTAGTTGATGGACACAGTGATGTGAAAAAGGCAACCAAATTCATTAAACAAATCTAAGAGATTCACTAGGCAGTACAGGAATAGCTAGAAAAGAGCCAAGCCAAGTACAAGGCAAGGCATGATAAGCATCGGACTGAGCATAGTTTCCAAGTTGGTGATCAATTCTAGCTATATGTCAGCAGAGACAGAATGCAAGGTGAAGGCAAGAAGCTGAAGCCGATAAGGTATGGACCTTTCAAGATACTTGAGAAAATCGGTGAGAATGATTTTCGCCTTGATTTGCCAGCTTACATGCACATCTATTCAATAGTTAATACAGAAAGCTTGAGACTGTTTGAACCTTCATTAATTGAAGATCTTGAAGAACAGAGTCAATTGCCTTATATTGATGATTTGTTTCCTAAATATATCAATGAATTATAGGAAGATACAATTCTAGACAGGAAGGTGAGAACTACTCGCAGAGGGGATGTTGAGTACCTCAGGATTGGACTCAAAGGTTCAAAACCAAGCAGTGCAAGATGGATAGAAATTGGGCAAGCAAAGAATCTATATCCTCACTTGATTGATGCTTAAAAACTAACTTTTGGTGGTCCAAAATATTTTTCAGTGGGAAGGTCATGATCCAAATTGGATCCTAGAACACTCTCTAATTTTTCATGGAATCTTCAAAATTATGCCAAAGGCTACAAGTCTTATAAAGATCAAGCTTATCGGAGATATCCTCATAACAGTTGCAATTTGTGATCAGCACGGAGCAACGAGGATCATTGGTCAAGCATGCAGACTGTCAGCCCATGGTAACCCACGCTATTGCAAATTAGCAATCCAGAGGCCATTTCAAGGAATTGGGGTAGTTTCTAATATGCGATTAGCGACAAGTCACTAATCACATATCACAAGGAAAACCCCTCAAAGAAGGAAGGATCGTAAGCCCCCAACCCAAAAAATCATAAAATGCAATGGATATCGTTCTGATTCCATCAGAAGTAGGGTCACAAAAAAACCAGTAGAATATCAGAAGGGCTTTGAGCGGTAAGCAGTTTCAACCGAGTCTTGCCCAATCCCACATGATGGGTGCCACACATCTGGCAGAAGAGAGAAAATCGCTCACATTGGACGGGTAAACGTCATGTTACTTATCTGCCTGATATGGGAAATGACTATAGGATTTGGAGGCTCCAGATTAATGACAGAGACATGTTCCGATGGATGACCAGATTTGACGGGGTCAAAAGGCAGAGTTGTATAGGATTTGAAGTCTGACGTCGATGATGCATTGATAGAAGGTCGTGTTTCGCGGGTGTTCTTGGAGTTAACGGAATAAACGGTCATTTTGAAAATGTCCAAGAGAACTTGACACTCAGTTCATTATGAAATAGGTGGTGACCTCCTTGTGAGGCATTATACAATGATGATTATGCATAATAGAGCGATTCAAATGGACAGAGGCAGGGGATCTGGAAAGCCAGGAAGTGGAAATGAATAGTCAGAAAGAAGATTGGCTTTAAAAACCACGAACTGACAAAGAGAGAAGCAGGCAAGTTAAGAAAGCTAAGAGAAAAGAGAAGAAGTCGAGTTGACCTACAGAAACAAATGTAGCATCGAGCCAGAGTCAAGATAGAGACAGAGAGAGTAAGAGAGTCTGTGTGCTCTAGAGAAGGCTTGAGAGGTTCAAGTGAACTTCTCTATATATGCATGTCATGTATGAGTCTAAGTTTAGGCTCATACTACTGTGACCAATAGAGGTTGAGTTTCAGTAAGGAGAGTCTGTGTACTCCAGAGACTTGGGGGATCCAAGTATAGTCCTACTGATTTGTATCTGCTGTGTGAGACTCAAATTGAGCTCATTGTTGTAAAAACTCTACTTTGAAAACATAATAGAGAGGCCACCATTGAAGGCTGGACCAGGAGACGTAGCCCCAGAGTGTTGGGTGAACTCCTTATTAAACTTGTTGTGTTTATATGTTTTCCTGTTATGTTTTCTTTAACTGTTTCAGTGCCTGCGTATTTCACAATCTTATCAATTTGTTGCATAAAATAACATAGGCACATCCATGCACATGAGTCTGTAATACCTTATTAATTGTCTTCGATCAATTCTAGATCAGAAACTAACTCCCAAAATGGAAAGCCATTCAATGCCCAATTTATGACAAAACCACCTCCATTTCCCTTAAATTGAGCATTCATCATAGTGATCAGGGGCTAGACTTTGAATAATTGTAAGGAGATACTATTGGTTTGAGATTTGAGATCATAAGCAAGTATTGTTATGCTATCAGAGTGTTATGCTTTTGGTGTGATGAAGGATGCAACTCAAACTGGATGAGTGACATGGGATTGGACTTCTTTGGTTGTATCTCTTCCTTCTACTTAATAAAGTTGTTTACACCTTTTCCCATATTTTTCTCTTTATGTATGATGATTATATGTGTAAATGATTTCGATTCCATTTTCTTATAGTAGATAGATATCTTTCTTTGATTGGATTTTGTCCTTTGTTTATGATTGTAGGTACTAATCGAGCGGATTCAATTCGAGAAGGAGAGACAAGAGTTATTCAAAGGAGACAGAGGGAACCAAAAGATAAAAAGTAGGTCCCTTATCTTATTTATCTTCTATAGGAAAAGTTTAAACTCTTTAATTCTGTTTTTCTAAGTGTATCTTCCCACTTAGGGAAGTTGTGTTTATCTGTAGATGTAAAATTCCACATAACAAATTGGCGACTCCACTGGGGAATGATCATTGTTCTGGGTAGTTTATCTTCATCCTAGTACAGAGGGGGTCTGACCCAGGTTCAACGTTAGTTAGCCAAACAAATCCCTACACTACTGGCCCTTTCAGCATCAGCCCACATAGCGCATACTGAAGTCTCACTTGAAGCAGTATGGGGGGATGCTGGAACTAAGTTTCTGCACCCTTGAGATGGTTGTGATGTTGGTTTATTCCAACTATACCTGCCTTCATGAAAGTTTCTTATCCCTCTGCTCTATCTTTCAGTACCTTCGTGAACTGTTATAATCAGCTACCACACAACCCTAACCAGGGGCTAAAGTCCTTTTGCGTTGCTAGGGCAGCGAACTACGATATCTCCTAAACCGGGCTAAGTATCTTACTTATCTTATTATCAAATCTTAGTTAGCTTCACGTAAACAGATGTTCTTACTTGCGTTCACTTAACCAATACAATTATACACCTTCGCGCATCATATAAGTATTGGAATCAAAATTCATACCCAATATATCAGATGCATAAACAGGAAATAAAGACGCAGAAATGATAGAATACTATTCTTTATTGATAATTCCAGAATTACAAACTCGACTCGCCCTGCGCACTCAGCTGTAGGGGTCCACACACTCAGCTACAAACTTCTAGGCCTCTGCACACTAAGTTGGAAAGCCTCTACCTATGCTACGGCCCAAAACTTAGACTTCTACTTTCGAGATATCTCTCGATTCTTTATTACTTCCATTTCTTCATTTCTACCTCTTACTACTTAGAGCTTAGCTCTATTTATATAATCCCATAGTCTACGGACCATGGGTAGATATTCTACAGCTGACATTACAATATCAAAATAAGGGCAAACAACCCTATGACTCTTTAACATCTACACTCTTCGCGCCCACAAAATGCGAAGTATTTACATTTATATTACGAAATTAGACCAAAATATGGGCTTTAAGCCCCAAAACTACCCTTGGGGGATCCCGCGCCCAATAGGCCCCAACACAAACATCATGACTCACCCTCGAGTCACTCTGCAGGTGCGGAGATCTTAGCGTGAAGACCTCCCAACTCTATTTGAATCACTGCAACTTCAGCAGCGCACTGAGTGACCGCCTGCCAGACTTCTTCCACGCATTGTTCGATGACCGCTGCTATTGAACTGCTGCCCTGAATCCTCTACTAAGTTGCTTGGAGTTGCATGAGATTTGCTTCAATGGAGGCTGTAATTGTATAAGCCTCATCGATCCATGGTTGTAGGCGTTCTTTTAAGACCACTTCTTTGTGTCAAGTGGCATCCACCTGTTCCTTGAGCGCCTTTGCCTTCTACATCAATGCAAGCCTTTGTGTAAGCGAAATAGTTTGTGTGGTCCCTTTTACCTTGTCATACCTCTATTGGATCTTGCGTGCCTCTGTTTCTAGGCACTCTAAATTTGGGTCCTCCTGCAGTGTGTTTAGGACCTCGAATGATTGTTCAAAGAGCTGCATGAAATCCGCCACTACACTGTCAACCGTTGCCATTGTTGTTGTGACCGTGGTGGTACGATGTTCTTTGACCTTCGGCGGAGTTGATGGCTGAACCCTCAATTATAATTCTACAATTTGAAGGTTTAGCTCCAGCTGAACCCTAGATATCTCTGCTCTTGCATTGCGTACCCCTGTGGCTAAATTATGGATGCACACTTCCACTAGTTCCTCTACCTAAATGGCCAACTCTGGGACCATCCAGCAGGCTTCCTCCACAACCTGCATTATCTGTTTTTTTAGTTCCACTGTGATCCAAATTTTAAACAGGAACGCAATAGATTACAGAGATAACCATAAATACAGAGATGCGGTAACCATAAATAAAGAGATGCAGCAGAAATAACACTTCATTTCATTAATGGGAAATACCGAAATATGCTTACAACCAGAATTGGAAATAAACCAGCTAGGACGATGGTAGCTTATCTCTGAGAAGAGATGTGCGGCTACATGTCTCTGAACTGTTTCGAACTTCTGTTATAATGAGGCTCGAAGGCCTATTTATTATTGAGAAACAATGGAAAACCCTTCACATTCCAAAACCGACCCTTAGGAGATGAAACGCCAAATTGTGGGCCCCATTTTGGGTAAATTGGTACATCAATTTCTCGGGGTCGTAACTTTGGCATACGATCTCCGTTTGATGCGTATGATAGCTC
>APFE031204740.1:0-15357 GCA_000404065.3 Pinus taeda
CAAGTTTCTCTTGAGCTGTGGGAGATATAGAACATGATCCAGAAGAAAGTCTGGAAGACCAGGCAGTTTAAGCCTGATTGTGCCAAGCCCTGATGGCTTGATTTTTAATTGATTTGCAAAGTATACCGCTCCATCAACATTGTCACTGAAATCTTCAAAAAAATATTTTCTATGAGTCATGTGGTAGGTTGCTCCTGAATCAAGCAACCTATCATTTTTCCACGAAGCAAGTGAAGCATTAAACAAATCTTCATTTACTCCAATGTTACATTGTGCCTCAACATAGTGAGCGGATTCAGGTGCTTTACCTTTGTCTGTATCATCAGTTTTACCTTTCTGTTGGTTTCTTTTCTGCTCAATGTTTTCCCATGGTAGCTTGCATGTAGAGGCATCATGTGATCCATTTCTTTTGCAGAGAATGCAGTGCAAATCTACCTTTTCTCCTTGAGAATGTCTGCCCCACCTACCTCTGAAATATCTTCCTCTTCCTCTTTGTCCGCCTCTTCCTCTTGTAGAATCTTGAGCAGGATGCTTTTCTTTATGAGCAAGGCACGCAGTCTCTTCAGAAGATTCAGGGGTTGTCTTCTTTCCAAAAGCTTTCTCTCTTTCAGCAAACTTTTTCACAAGAAAGTCAAAGGTTATATCTTTGAGATTTCCATTTGCTTGCAATGACTCAAGATAATTGGAGTAAGTAGGATAAAGTGCCTTGAGAAAAGCGATAAGAGGAATATTCAATTCAACCTTAGTAGATTTGATATCATTCATTATAGACTTTACTTCAGATGCAAGAGCAAGAGGATCATTATTTTGCAGTTCAAGAGTGAAGAGTTTAATCATGAGTTGAACAACTTCAAGTGCAAAATGTGAGTCATAGAGTTCTTTCAGCTTTTGTAAGGCTTCAAAGGCAGTTGAATATGATGAAATATGGCGACTCACCTCTTCATTTACATATGATGTGATTAATGCATAAGCTTTGCTATTCTTGTTTTCCCAAATGACAAGCTCTTTGTCTGAGGTAGGTTGTACTAGGTCATTGTCTCCTTCTCCGACACACGCTCCTTTCCACAACTCATTGAAAATGAGGGTGTGTTTTATCATCTGGGACCATTCAGGATAGTTCTCCTTGCCAGTGAGAAATATTCCCACCATGGATATGATTGAATGTATTCTGTAAAAAAAAAATTTTACTGATAGAAAAATACTTCTGCTATTAATGTATAAAATTGTACTTCTCGTGGAGAAAAAAATGCAGCTCTGGTGTAAAAATTGTAAAAAGATTGCACTCTTATATATAGGACAAAGGTATTACCAATTCCTATATGGTGGAGATGATATCACTCACAACACAAATCTTTAGAGAACCACATAACCTCGAGCGTGCAACGTACCAAATAATACAATGTTCAAACAATACATATGGTTGCGTTAAAAAAATACATATGGCTGCGTTCAACAAAATACATATGGCTGTGTTCAAAACATATCTAACACAAAGGTATCATATTGTTATAACACCATTCAAAAGTACCATTCAAGCACAAATCCACTTCAAACACTCATCGGTCTCTGGATTCTCATGCATCAGCAGCACATCTCCACGCATCTCAGGTATTATGACCACAATAACCACGCATATCAATGCATAGCCATGTTGTCTCCCCAAATATTCACGCACAATGTTTAATATTCGCTGCTCTAGAAAATAATTGAATTCAAATCACACCATTTCCCAAAACGATATGCGTATTAATGTATTAATAATCCAGCGTTCATTAATCACATATGCAGCATATCTCCACGCTATCTCGCTTCTCCACCAGATTCAAAACAAGACTATGCTCACCGCAACCTTTGTTCGAAGAATCTCGAACGTTTTTCTCCAGCGAACATTCATGTGACAGCGTCCAGGCTTCCAGCAATCACCGACAAGATTTGAATGCATACTCCAGCAATCACTACAGAACAATCTTCTTGCTTCATGTCGGGTTCACCATGTTTATCCGAAATAGCTCTCAATTCCAATGCAAACAACCCTGACACTCCAGCGCAGGACCTAAGGCAAAGACCACCGTTTGTGGGAATAACACTGCTCCTGGTATCAAGGGAGAGTGAGTAATCAGAATAGGGAATCAATTCATACAATGGAGGCAGCAGGCGCAAGTCAGGGCATTTCAAAAAAATTTAATTCATAGGATAGTGTTTGTCAGGACAGCTCCCTTTTTTTTTTGAAACGTTTGGATAGTCAGACACGATGGACAGTGCTGGATAGTGGAAGGCAGTATGGGAAGTATGGACAGTGGGGTAGCTACCATGTCAAGAGCAGCTAATTTTATGGAGGAGCTGCTCAGCTATATGGAGAGCAGACAGGGAGTTACAAGGGACACAAAAGCTAAAAAAGGGTTGGCTCTGATACCATCTCAGGCCAGGCAGTAACTCCATTAGGCATAAAACCGATTCATGTATTCATTCAATTAGGTAGGTCTGTTATATACATGAGGGAGACACTGTTCAGTTCACTTCCCGATGACTATTCACATTTCTCATTTATTTATTTACATATATTTACCCAATCAAAAGGATTAGGTGTCAACATCAATCTTCAACAATACATCCAGATCCACCCTACGCACTCATTTGCAGGGGTCCATGCACATAGCTGCGGACTTTCTAGGCCTTTGCACACACAGTTGCAGAGCCTCTACCTTCTACCTTACTCCCTCGACTCGGACTTACAACTACTCTCACACTATTCACCCGTTACATGTTCAGACTAAAAACCCAAACTGAACTGCCTTTCCCTCACAGAGCCTCGCTCTATTTATAGTTTCCCTTGGCCCGCGATCTCACCGTGGGCTGACTCTATTACTATTTCTTTACATTATTTTTAGGCGAACTACCCTTTGACTCAACCTACTATAGCTCGCACTCTGCGCTTTCTGCGGAGTCTTTTACCCTAATATTACCCAAAATTCTAGGCTTCGCACCCCATACTCGTTCCACAGGCCTTCCGCTACCCAACAGTCCCCCAACACAATCATCGTGACTCGTCCCGAGTCACTGAGCTGGTGCGTCCATATTTGTGCGGAGATTGGTCAACAACTTCAGTGCGTCGCTGGTACTAGCAGCAAATTCTTCCGTCATGCGCTGCATCCGTTCCACCTGTGGTACCGATATTTCTACCCCTGTCTTGGCTATCTCCATCCTAGCACATTCGACCTTCATGTGTGCTACCTTATGCTCTATGGTGGTCGAAACTGCAAATGCCTCATCCAACCATGGCTAGATACGAGCTTTCACCACTGCTTTCTTCTGTCTCACGGCTTCGGCTTGGATTTTCATGTCCTCCACCTCCCCCATCTTAGCCAACCATTGCGGGATAGCAATGGTCTGCGTGGTTCCCCGAAGTTGATCGTAGGTGTGCTGAAGTTCCCATGCCTCTACTTCCAACCTGTGAAGTGTGGGATCTTCTTGATGGACAATGAGCATATCAATCGATTGAGTTAGCAACTCAGTACATTCATCGAGTGACCGTGCAAGCATCGTGCACCTCATATCAATAATGTTCTTGCGTTATACTATGACCTTCGGGGGCGTTGGTGGTGGGACCTACAGTTTCAACTCGGCGATCTACGCACTGAGTTCGAGCCGCAGCCGTGCAACCTCCTCTTTTGTCCTTCGGAACTCCGTAGCCAACGTACGAATCTGTGCTTCAACAGGAAATTCCCTTGCAATATCTAATGCTTGAGCACTCAAGCAGGCTTCTACTACTACCTTTTCCATCTACTATTTTTGTGTGACTGCTTCATCACGTTGGAGTCGTAGCTGTTCAATATTAATTTTCTGCTCTTGGAGTATCTGGTCAAGGTGGTTGGCCCTTGCGTGAAGTTCGATGGTGGTGTTGTTGTGGAGTTGTTGCAAACTATTGCGTGGGAGTGCAACCACGTTCAGTCCCAATTCGGTATTTCATTCTAGTATTTCTCAGTCTTCTGGTTGGTCGGTGACCAATGCGCCTACCAGAATCGGAGTAGACTGAGCAACCTAGGCTCTGAGCAATGGTTCTATAGCTATCATACCAGAGGCTTCTGTAGAAACACTAGGGCCTACCTACGCAATTCTTGATCCCAATTCGTGTAACTGTGTCCAGAGCTCCCCCAACTCAATGTGCTGCTCCAACATAGCCTCATCGACTGTTTCCCCAGTAGCTTCGCGAACAATTTTTTCGATGTCATTTAGATTGCGCTCCATTAGGGTGGTAACTTCACTGTCGGTCTTAGATGCTTTTGCTTTCTTTCGTGTCTTCGGTCGCTCTGGTGTGGCTAAGTGCTTTAGTGGGGTACCCGTAGTAGTGGACAACATACCCATTACAGTCGGTTGAGTGATTTCCTTCTAAGTGCCTTTGTCCTTTGCTGGTGTCTGCGCACCTGGTACTATTTTTTCCATTGCTGCGAGTTTTGCCTCTCGCGCTCCTTAACCTTTGCAGCATACTGTTCATTCCTCTTTTGTTGTGAGGTGCGCTTAGCTGCATCTTTTGTTTCTGAATAGCAGCCTCGTCTCGTTCCACTGCCGCGGGTCCTTGCCAAGCCGCGGACCAAGCCTCGACAATCTTGTGAACAACGTCACTAGTGACAATGAACCAGAGAGGCGTCCATGTCTAGGCTGGGTCCTTCCGCGCCCGGATGTAGACATGATGCATATCTGCTTTGAATTCTGTAATGTGCTTCATACTCTCATAAACTTCATTTTTTAAGCATGGTAACTCATTGATCCACTGACACACATTCGCGTTCATCAATACCCAAAAGATCTTAATCCCCTAAATTCTGCTTGCGTCCTTAGTCATCCAGAGGGACGCATATTGCGCGGCTTCCAGCCATTCCGACGTTAAAACATGAAACTGGCTGTCTTCAAGCAACTCAGTAGCGACCAGCATGAGATACAATAGTAGCCACACATAATAGAACGTCTCGCCTTCTTCCTGGACTTCGCGAAAATTGGCCAGAAATTCTTCACAAAGAAACTGTGACCAATTGAATCGTACACCAACGGCACATTATTCAGCCAGTGTGATAGCTACGACAAAGACCTCAAAGCTCTGACATTTCCTCATTACTTTTCCTACCAGCAACTGAGTGGCCACCCGGACTGCATCGTCAAAGATATTGTAAATGACGTACCCTCGCAGTCCCTTGGCAAGCTTATATGTCTTCTTTAATCGTTCTATCATTCCTACATCATTACTTTTGCCCGTAATTTCCCGAGGGTTCCATCCGGCGCAGGGTAGATGCGAGACCCAATGAACAAGTTCTACTATGATACAAACGAGTTTACCGACCCATAGTGTATCTTCGTGCACTAGACAGAGCAACTGCTTGACGACTAAAATAGTAATAGGTGGTCGGAGAAAGTGAGGAATTGCTAGGAGACAAAGTAATCCCGCTTCATCCACCTTTCGCAGCCACTTCTTTGGCTATAGAGTTGTCACCATGCCTTCTATCTTGTGGTCCAATAAGGCATCCATCGCTAGATGGGGAAATTTTGTTCAATCTGCAAGGTTGCAATCGTCAAATTTCATCGTCACAACATGGCCAACCACTAAGTTTTCCACTAGGACGTCCTTCGGGAGAGAGGGGGTAGTGATTGTATTGTTGAATTCGTCCAAGTTTGTGGGTACCTTGTTCGTCCCCTTGCTTGGAGGCATATACTTGGGTCGTCGCACTAGCTGTACAGGGTCCTCCTTAGGGGTGTCCTCTTCGACCCTTATGGGAGACTTCTATTTCTTCCTCGCTATCAATGATAACAGTTTTACCTTTTTCCTTCATTGTGGACTTGCCAACCTACAGGTGTCGTGACGATTGTCGAACTGATTCTGGAAGTGGAGGTTTCTTCTTGGTCTTCGGTGTCCGGGGTATTTTAGAATGTTCTTCTTCCTACGGCAACTATGGCTGTGGACTAACGACGGTAGGCCTTTGAGCTTTCAAGATGAAATCTTTGTAATGCTGCGGCACTGCCTGAAACCACGAACTGTTTTCAACTTCCTCATTGCTCATGATGTAGGCAATATGGACTGATTCTCTTGTCGGGTAGTACGAAGTGGTGGTGTGACCTCTACTTTGTTTATATATCGATTGAACTCGGAAACCGGCGGCATGTTTTTGTGGTAGCTCATAAATGTGACTTTGGTGGTTCTGCTTTTGCCTTCTTGGCTGGCCGCCTGCTTCAAGGTGCTTTAAATATGCCATCATACCATGAGTAGTATCTTCAACAGTCACTTTCCATCTTTCCTTTACAGCCGCGAATCCCCAAGGTCGCAAATTTTGTTTTTGCAGGGGGGCAGTGGTCATATCGCGCCCTTATACAACAGCCTATTTTATAGTTGCGCACCCTCTTTCAACTGCTTGGGGTGCTGGGACTGAACCCTCAATGGATAGTCAGAAGGGCGAACCCTTCCTGTGGTTCCTCCAATTCCCCACTGACTCGAGTCGCGAGCACCCTAGATGTCCTCCTGCTTCTATCACAGAATTATGGTGTGCACATCCCTGTGGCTTCTGGTGCAGTCGTATCAAGGTAGGAAAGCCAACCATGTTGGTTTCCTTCGGCCATTCTTTTTTTTCATCTAGGGCAGCCACTTCTAATCTAAGTTTCTCGATGGCTTTGTCCAACTTCATACTGTGGTCATGGATTCGGGCCTCAGTTTATTCCAACTCATCAAGTCGTCGTTTTGCACACCAAATGGCAGCCCACAATTGTTGAACCTTGTCGCAGACGCCATCTCTGGTGGGAGAAGCTATGCCTATAGTATCTGATTGGGCCGTAGGGAGGAGGTTCCCTCTAGTCTGATGATCCTGTGGTCCACTCTGGTCTGTTTGAGGTGTCGGTCATCCGCCATACACCCATGTTCTTTGTGCTATCGTTTTATGCCAACTTAACCGTCGCGCATATCTTTCAATTCAAAGTCAAAACTTTCTCTTGTATCTGAGCTTCCCCGATTCTTCTATCGGCGTGTGCACCCTGTCAGCCAACGCACTGGGTTGTTCCTGTACTACACATGTGAGCTGGTCTTTAGCGGTCACGTCCTGCTCTTCCAGGTGGCATCTTTCTTCACATCATGCCAATTGAGTCATCCTATTACAGTTGAGTATTGTATCTTCCTACAATCAATTCTGCCAACGCTTCGCCCCCTCCTAAGAATCGATAGATGCAGATACTCTCACGTTCCCATGAGTTTCTTATATTGTCGTTGTAATGCATCTAACTGGGGTTCTGCACCATTATCTGATAAATGCAATCTAGTTCATCATTACTTTCCTCATCGCGGACGGGTTCTGTGTAGCACTACCCTTCCTCTGGGTACATCAGAACTACTACGCGAAGTGACTTCTTTTTTAAAGTCATCATGTGCCTTTTCAAGTTGATGATTCCTTTCATGTCGATGGCCCAATCAATCCCGAGAAAATCAAGGTAAGGATTGGTATCATCGATAAGCTCTATGACTTCGAAATCGGTCTAGGTCATTACACCCTCGATATCCACCATCACCCCTTGCAATTGGCCTATTGGTAAGATTTTTTGTTGGTTGGCCATTCGTAGTTGAATCGAAGACCATTGTAGTACGGACTTGCCTATACGCTCCCAAGTTTGCTTAGGTAGTATATTTTCATCCAAGCCTAAATCTAGGATGACTTGATCAATTTCATAATCTCTTATTTGCGCCCTCGTTCTCATTTCTCGTCCAGTGCATAGAGCATGTCGTCCTATCCTCCGGACCACTTGAGGTTCGCTGAATTTGGTGCTCCTGGTAATCAATTCTTGTAGCCCGTGGATAGCCTTCTGATTCCACAGCAATTTCATGCATGTGTCAAGAAAGGAGGTGATCATGTAGGGGTCCATTTTGGCTTCCGTTTAGTCCTTCCCACCTGAGGTAGCGACTTTCATGAAGCTCAGCTGATCTTCGTTTGGCCCCGCCCTTCCCTTCTTTAGTTCTACAATATGGTTCCCCATAGGCGTGTCGCCTTGCTCCCCACCTGTGTTCCCGCCTACCATTGCGCCGCTCCTTCGTACCATATTTATACTAGTGTCCTCTTCGCGGGGTTCCACATGCATCATTTGGACATTCTCGGTTGGTGGAGGTTGAAGCACCCCTTTCTCGTTCAATTGGGCAAGCAAGGTTGGACAATCTACCAATTTGTGATCAAATTGCTCGCAATAAGGACATGAGATCCTAGTTGGGTTAGTGCACTCGTGAGCATAGTGTCCTTGTTCACCACAATTATAACAAGTTATCTGTCTGTGAGCTCGCTCGGGTTCCCATCCTCTTCCCCGAACTTGTCCTTGAAATCCTCCCCGTGTTTCAGCCTGTACCCTATAGGTTGGGGTCCGTTCCATCATTAAGTCGTAACTTCGACACGTTCACTCATCGTGTCCTACTGATCGACAAAAATTGCAATATAATTATTGTGAGGTCCGGTATACTTCTATAATAGATGGTAGTTATCTATTGCATGTTTCCCTCCCACCTGGAAAATTGCGCACTAGAGTGCAGGCGTGGCATTTGGTCCTGTCTGGACTTCCACTTTTAATGGCATCAAGCCTCCCCTCGCTAGATAGTTTGTGAAGACCGGGAAATGGTTTTTGTCATGTGCATCGCTTTTACATTTAATACACTGTGCCTCCGATTGTACCCCTGATCAAGGCATTCTTCCTTGCTTCAAGCTTTGTACTTCCAAACTTAAGTTCTGAAGTTGCACGTGGAGTTGTTGAACTCCCAACCCTAGGTCCGGTATCGAGGTCGCGTATAACCTCATTTTTGTCTCTAGTGCCTCAGCCTAGGTTGAGATCTTTTGTTGTGACAGAGCCGTCCTCAAATGGGGTGTTAACGACGCCACAAACCACGCACAATGTTGTCCGTCGATCAACGTCATATTAGCCTCATGAATAGTACTCTTTAATCTTTGGTCCAGATCCCACATGATTTCACCAGGCAGCATTGCTATTTCTTTGAACCCAATGATCGATTGGTTCTCAGACTTTGGTTGGCCAAACTCCTTATTAAGCGCATCTTGTATAGCTGCTAGTCCTTCATTCAAATGGTCGATTGAGTGTTTTATGTACCATGTTAGCGCGCGGTCCTGGAGTGCACTAACCAGCGTAGCCTTTTTGATGTTTTCGTCCATTATACCTTGCGCGTCCCACACTGATTTTATCACAAACAAAACTGGCTTGGATCTTCATTCCCTATACCTTGAAAGGTCGGTAACTTGACTGCGACTACCATCCATGTTCTAGGAGGGGGTCGGGGGGTGGTGAGGGTTGAGGTGGTGTGGACGGACACGATGTGGGTGATGGGGGTGATGGCGTAGATGGAGGTGGTATCAGCAGAAGGCATTTTGTAATCAACCAGACTGCGCTTTTGGGCGAGAACCTAGCGAGATCTTCCTCACATTCCCGTGAGATAGAAATCAGAGGACTGTTCCCTGCTCCTCCTGTTCTTCGATATCCTCTTCCACTCCGTGTTACCCCAAACATTAATGTATGCGCATAATCTTTTTTTCGCACAACAATGTCTTAATCCAAGTGTTTAATGACTTGATGTACTGACCCTGCAGTCCTTGGAGAAATTGTCTTTCCGCTTCACTGTAGCTTACAGTGGTATCTATTGTGAATTCAGTGATAAATCCTCCAATGATTCAATCTACCTAATGATCGACCGAACGCAGGAGTTTGTCTTCAATGGCTTCTAGTCTATGCACCAATTCTGGGTCCACACTATCAACTTGTCTAATCTGCGCCCTCCCACGCTTCAGCTAACTTTGTGATCCACTCATACAATTCTATCAGAAATGTTACGAAGAAGATCTCATGTATGTCCGTTGGGATATAGCGATCCAATCACTGTTCCTCTGATATCCACGAGTTCCTGTTTTCCTAAACCGTGAATTCGTGGAGCTTCAGATCCCACCAATCTTCGAGCTCTTTCTTTGTAGGATTCAGGTGTTCCCACATTAGACACCCCTTAGGCAGATCCCGGTCCCGGCAACGAAACCATTTGTTGGCTTATATGGGCTTGACCCAGGTTCGGAAGAATTATTTAGCCAAACAAATCCCGCAGCTACCGGCCCTTTCAGCAATAGCCAGCGAAGCGAGAACTGAGGTCTCACCCGAGGTAGTAAGGAGGGTGCTGGAACCAGGTTTCCGCACCCTGGGGATGTCTTGGATGTGGTTTGGGGCTCGCGCGTTGTTCTGCAGCCTCATGCTGCGCTGGATCCATGCAGATAGGAATACCCTTAGCGCGCTAATTACAAATTGAATCACTTATTACTAGTTTGATCTAGTTAAAACGGTCTTTAAGCAAACTTTTATTACTTTTAGTTACTTTGCACATCAAGATTAACCCATTTCACATGTATTCACCAATAACAAATGTCGAGATCATAACAGTTCTTTTATCATAAAAGAGTAAAATTTCAATTAACACTGAGTTCAGAAGAAACTTATCTTTATTATCAATCTTCAACAATACATCCAGATCCACCATGCACACTCAACCACAGGGGTTCGCGTACATAGCTACAAACTTTCCAGGCCTTTGTGCACACAGCTGCAGAGTCTCTACCTTCTACCCTACTCCCCTGACTCGGACTTACAACTGCTCTCAGACTATTCACCCATTACATGTTCGGACTAAAAACCCAAACTGAACTGCCTTTCCCTCATAGAGCCTCACTCTATTTATACTTTCCCTTGGCTCGTGATCCCACCACGGGTCGACTCTATTACTATTTCTTTACATTATTTTCGGGCGAACTACCCTTTGACTCAACCTACTATAGCTCGCACTCTGCGCTTTCCACGGAGTCTTTTGCCCTAATATTACCAAAAATTCCGGGCTTCGCGCCCCATACTCATTCCGCGGGGCTTCCGCCACCCAACACTAAGATGATCATCAGTTGATAGGCCCTCTTGAGAGACGTTGTCTTATATGTGTTGGTGGGTGTCTGTTGAAACTTTGATGGCTCCTTCACCCAACCCTTAATAACATCTTATGTGCCCAAATAGCTATTGGTGGCATAAAAGAGTGAATCCATGAGTGTTTCTAGCTCTAGAAAGGGGTATATACGTCGGTAATCTCCTACTAGAAAATTAGCAAGCCTATGTCCATTAACATTGCTCAAATTCATGTCTTCACGTCAATACGTGAGACAATCCAATTGATGACATATGCACAGGAGAAGGCGAGATATATGCAAGAAACCTTGTGTAGCCCTGATTTATGGACATTAATGTATACTTTTTGGTCCTCTACATCTACTATGAAGTCCTTTGCTGAAAAAACTTCATTTACTTTCTTCCATGTAAGATCTGAGTCATTTTCTAGATATAGTTGAGTATCTGAGTATAGTGGTGTTTGCTCAACTGCTTCCCCGGTACTTCTTTCAGTGGTATCTTTTGAAGCAGTTCTCCTGGGTGCCATGGTAAAAGTGATTGTTGGAGAGAAGTTCTCAACAACTATAGTACCTATGGCATAGAAAAGGAACTCATGGAAAACAAACATTAGCTTTTGCAAATATACCTTCACAACAAGATCAAGCAGCAAACTAGTGCACTAGTGAGAAAGATTACACAATTTTCTGAGAAAGTGAGGGAGACTGGCTACGGGAACCATGCATTACACAATCCCAGTAGCCAATGTGCAGCCTGAGGCTTGAGATTGGCAATGTGCAGTCCAGCTTGGGCAACGACTGGGAGAGACTGCACATTGTGCAGTCTTAGTGACCAAGGGGCAGACTAAACCCTGGAACTATGCGATGTGTTGTTGGGTTAGCTTGCACTGCGTATTGCACAATCTTAGAGGCCAAGCCTCGTCCTGAGCTTCTGAATTGCGCAGTGCCTAATTGGGAAATGTGAAAACTAGCCAAGGGAAAGTACAAATTTGCCTAATGGAAGTGTGGGAAACAAGTGGATCTTAAAGTTAATGAAAGTAAGAACATAGATCTGACTAGGTGTGGATGGACCAATATGAATCAAGTGCATAAGCTTAACAAATGGAAGGAAAAACAAATGTGTGAGGAGATTTGCCGAAACAACGATCGTCGGCGTGCAAAAACAAGAAAATCAATGTGACACTTATGAAAAGCAAATGACAAATTGAAACGACACCTCTGTGAGCTAATACAAGTTAAAACCGAGCAACTATGAAGGTAAACAAGCAAATCAACAATCATAAAAGCGAAATGACAAAAAAGTGACAGAAAAAGCGGCAAAAGACGACAAAAGAAAAACTCACCTGAAAAAGCGACAACAACTCCACTGAATATTCCTTGATCTCCTCTAAAAAGTTGAAGCTCCAAGATCGAATGTACAAATGATCTTTAGAGGCATCTATTAAATAGATTTGGGCAGATCGGGGTTTATGATACGCATGCCTAAAATCAAGCAAAAAGCGACACTTAGTGGAAATTTCTAAAAATAGGGACTGTGCCACCTTCAGGAAACTAATGATGAATCCCACTTTCTAGGGATTTCTTTTTCGCTTTTTTCTTTTCTGTTTTTTTCTTTTTCGGGAAACTTTCCATGCACATTGTTAGAAAAGATTGTGCAATTCTCGAGAATTGGGCAACTTTCTAACTCAATGCACTTCGCAGTTTATGAGCTCAAGGAATAGATTGCGCAGTTTTTGAGCTTAGTGTTGGGTTGCCATCCATGACTACACAGTCCTCAAGCTCATGGCTTAGCTGCCTGTCAAGATTGCGCAATTTTCATCATGAAGGCTAGCTTGCCCTCATGGATTGTGCAGTTTCTGGAGGCAAGCCCGAAACTGCTACAAGATCAAGTTAAAAGGTTGCTTGTGACTTCAAAAGATCAATTAAGTATGAAATCAAACGAACAAAAACATAGATAAAAAGAATAAGTCTTAATCAAATCATGAATACTTGAGGGTTATCAAAAATAAGCTTATGTGAACAGAAAAGAAAACTCCAAAATCAAAGCATATGAAAATTTTACAAAATAATTATAGCCGCTGCAAGAAATCATTTTTACAAAATAACCTTCATCTAATTTTAGAAATTCTTCCTATTTTATCCCAACAAAATCAATCACCATTATCAGAACAAACTGACTACAAAACTAATCATTATTCTCGGAACAAATTAACTCTTCACACGGGTGAATATCATATGAGTGACCATGAGCCCTAAAAAGACAATCACGACCTTATCATTGGAAGCTAGAGCATTGAGACTTGTCTGATCACGGGCGCCTCTTGCGTTTGGAGACCATGGTAAAATTTTAACAAAATCCATTCAGATCTACAGAATCCTCGGATACTGTAGTAAAGAAGCGCGTTGTCTCACATTACCAGAGATAAAACCAAATTCCAGGTTTCTGCCTCTATTGATGCTGAAGTTTGAAATCTAAACAGAAATCACCATACGTGCGAACAAGTAATGGATGATCGGATCCACCCACTCGGCAATTTAGAAATGTGAACTTGGTTTGCTTGGCCGGATCAACTTGGGTCAACAACACTTCCACATTCAACCACCTGATCTTTATCACTGGCATCCAGATGCAACAATGTCTGGAGCAAAATTCGATCCCAACTTAATTTCCATGCCTCTGATAGCAACCCTATTGAAGACAAAAAGGCATTGGGAGACAACATCCCCTCAGTTTGTAGTAGATTATAAATATGGTGCAAATGGCCATGAACCTCACGTAACAACACATGCCCCTCCCTCACTCCTAGCGTAAACTCTTGATATATGCAGTTCTTTTGATCTTTAATACTGAGGTGCTTTTCTGTAATTACCAATTGTCTTCACAACTTCCAAACGCCGACGATCCAGTAGATTTAGGACAAAAGCAAGATTCACAACCGGCCAACCACCACTGGCTTAGAAAAAGTTAAGCGTGCCAGCGCTGCAGGGAATGACTGACATAAACAGAGCACCAAGTTTATAAATTTTGGCCTCTGATGACGGCAACGTGTTCTCCAATGAATCTACAGCTCCACGCAAGTGGTTCGAGTTTGCTCCACGAATGTGCGCAAGTCTGCTACACACTCTATACAGTACTACGTCAATTGCCTTTGGCCTTCTGGTGCGATGTCGATCTTATCTACTTATCAAGCTCGAGAGGAAAAACAACGCAGGCAGAAACAATTCGAGCTAACATTTCTCAAAATCATCCAGCTTTAGATAATATACTCTAATACACACATTCTAATCTAATTAGATAGCAAATAACTCTCTCATTATCCATAATATACTCTAATACACACATTTTAATCAAAATCATCTAGACTTGATATTCATATAAAAGTAATATACTCTAATATACACATTCTAATCTAATTAGGTAGCAAATAACTCTCTCATTATCCTGAGCCTTTTTTTAAGGGAATTACTCACATTACTTACTAAAAGAATTACTCACATTATGCATTGAGCCACTGGCCCTAATATTAATTTTAAAAATTAATTACACATAAAACTCAATTTTATTGTATTAAACATCACATATAAATACAACAAATATTTGTTCAAGATAAAAATTCAATTTTAACCATACAATTAATTAATTGAGAAAATATCTCAACCAAACACCTACAAACATTACAATTCATCACATAATAAATTTAAATTTAAATTTAAATAAGAAAAATAATAATCATTCCACACGGCTACCCAATATAATTCTATTTACCGCAAATAACTACAATTAACACAACAAAATGCTACTAAACTAATTGTATCTCTTAAAATGTTAAGAAAAAGAAGTATAAATTAATATAATATTTTTTCCGCATACCTAATAATATAATATTCTCTCCTAATAACCCACCTGTAATCGATGGATTCTCTGAAACTAAATATAAATAATCATAATATTCTGGATGAAAAAATAGAGGCATCGTTGAATTCAGTGTGAGTCATTTTTTTATAATATTAATATATACATATATTTTCAAGTGAACGTTGCCAAGTGGTAATTAATGAATTCAGTGTGAGTCATGTTTTATATCATATATATATATTTTGAAATGAACGTCTATGCAAAGCCAATACGAATCTGAGCAAAGTTTCCCATCCGTGTCCAGTCCACTATATGATTGTATCGCATTGCCAAATTTCCGTTAGTTTAATTCGATCGGAGATTCGGCCATCAATGGGCATCGACTTTGTTTCATGCCCATCAACCTAGCTGCGAACCTCCAGTCGAGATGCCCGCCAAAAGTAAAGGAGAAGCAAGGCTTCCAATTTATAATTCCAGTGCCACTTCATTACACCGTTGATTGCTTGCATACATATCGATTTATAGATATAATACAATAACGTAGCTTTGAATTCGTGAAGGCGA
>APFE031204740.1:30979-87305 GCA_000404065.3 Pinus taeda
CGGATTGTAAGTTACAAAATGTACAACGGTAAAGAAACACACTTTACCTAACTCTATACCTAACTCTATACTAGACCAAGTTGAACTTAACTATTCCTATGTGTCGGAATATCCTAACATTTCAAGTGTAGACAAACATTTTCAAGTCAGGATTTATTTTAAGTATTTAGTTAGTGCACATCTCTTGCTTTGCATTGTATTATATTGAAGCCTTCATTGTTAGGGCTCGCCCACATAATTTTGGCATCCATTTGCTTTTATTCTATTAAAATTGTGTTCTTGTTCAACTTTCCCTATCTATTTAGAAACAATAGTTCAACCATAGTGAAACTTACAATCTTTGTCTTTAGGTAGGGAGCTTGATAATATCATTTCACTTCTATTTCTGAATATCTAAATGCCTCGATTGGGTTTGCAATCACCAACGTTTGTTTTATCTAAACATGTCACTGTAGATGTTAACGTAGAGCACAATTTGTGTCTCCATTCTAGGGGTTTGTGTATCTCTATTTTCACCATCCCTTGTTGAGCATAATTTAGGGAAGAAACTATCATAGTTGGTAGTACATAAATACGAATATGTTTCTCATGCATTTTTAATTGGCTACATATTAACTTTGGGGTAAAAATACAA
This sequence comes from Pinus taeda, assembly GCA_000404065.3. Lineage (NCBI taxonomy): Eukaryota > Viridiplantae > Streptophyta > Pinopsida > Pinales > Pinaceae > Pinus > Pinus taeda. The sequence continues at coordinate 31,614 of APFE031204740.1, forward strand.
TGTTGATATGCCATTATTTCAACATTTACAAGTCAAAATTAGTGTTTTCAACAAATTAACTTTTTCAATTTTATTTAAACATTGTCATAATCTTTAAACATTGATATATCAAGATCCTTGATAATCATTGGTATATCTACATTTTTTATTTTAAGTATGTTGATGGGTTTATGATTTTTTTTCTCCCAATGAAAAAATGTAATTTTACTTTAAAAAGATATAAAATTACATTTTTTAGATGCATATCATTGTACGCATTCTCATATACATATGATGATTTATACTTAGAGAGATTTCCACAAGCTTCCAAGCTTACATTTTATGATACAAATTCGCTATTAAAAAATCCAAAATATCTATCAATTAAACTACTATTAAAAAAAAAGTAAACACTTTTTCATATAAATCATCCATAAATATGCTTTCGATAAGTCTAATTTTTTTTGGCAAAGAAAAAAAATTGTCCCACCAGACAAATGATGCCGTACTCCATTACACTCTGGTACACTGTTATGTTCATACGACCACATGCATTTTAATGACTTTGCTGAAATGTCAACATTTTAAGAGCCACATGCATTGAATTTTGCAAATAAAAAATAACATAATGAATTGAAAAGGTGATGTTCAGGTTATCTTGATCTATGGTATGTGCTTTCCACTAAGAGTATGCTTTAATATGCTTTAATCAGTCCCGTCATTACTCAAAGTAAGATTTTGGTTTGTCCCATAATCTGAGTGCCTTCATAGTGAACATACTTTTCCTTTTGAAATTACTTTTTCAGCGAGGCCAAGGTTTAGTTTGACAAACCACTAGGTCGCTTTCTGTTACAGAAATATCGAAATTTATTCTCAAAGTAAATTTCTGGTCGATTTCTGTTAAAGAAATTTCTAAAAGTATTTTCAAAATAAACTTCTCTCAGTAGATCCGAACTGAAATTTTTGAACCAGAACTGAATTAAATCGTTATTTATCATTTGAAATTTCCCTACTCAGAAGATGCTAATTGAAATTCCTGAACCATAATTGAATTAAATCGTTATTTATCATTTGAAATTTCCCTAACTCAGTAGATCTGAACTGAAATTCCTGAACCATCACTGAATTAAATCGTTATTTATCATTTGAAATTTCCCTACCTACTTAGATGACACAACATTTTCAGACAAAGGAGAACTAACAATGAAAATATTTTCACGACATTACAGTTTTATCTGCCCGGTTGTTTTGGCCCCCACTGCCCGCTTTACTGGAGCAAAGATGAGTCACAAAACCGCATAACAGCTTACAAAACTACATTACATTATGTTTCAGACCTCGAATCCCGGTAGCATTTAATTATTTGGCTAAACTGTGTCTGTAACATACAGATCTACAAATACAGATCTACAAAGGCCTTGGCGTCATTATAGTTTTTGCCACTCCCAACCAGCAGCAAAACCAGCCCCTGCTTTACCTGCATTTTAATCACGTTTAAAGCGCGGTGCTTGGCTCCAAGTATAAACATGGCCGGTCTCAGTTCCGGTATGGTAGATGTGGCCTGATCCAAAAGCAAGCCACAGTAATCATTCACATTGTCATTGAATCCCGGAGAAGAGATCATGGCCCTGGTAACTTTTCTGAAATGATTCTGCATAGAAGCAATTAAATTGGCGTGGAGCCACGCCAAGAGTTTGTTCATTACGCGCTTCGGGATAGCAGCTTCCATATCTCCATATCCGCTGACCTCGGACTCCATGACACTATTGCATTCGTCGTAGTTATAGGAAGGGCCAAAGAAATCGGCCATGTGAAATAGAGCAGGCGCGGAGACAGATTTGGCAGGAATTGAGCTCGAACCCTACTCAGGAAATATCAAATTACTGATCCCAAGGACTAGCCAACGAGTTAACAGAGGATGCTAAAAGGTTCACCGAAGAGTACCTGGCTGGCGAGCTACAGAGCGGAATTGCAGAGGGGGAAGCGTCGAGTCGAAGAGGAAGGTGAGTGAGCAGCGCGATGGTGACCATTTCCTCAATTCGAATTGGAACCGGCAATAATACTCCGCGGATGCAATTCCAGCTCGTCCCGATCTGTTAGGGGATGTCAGGCCCTCCAGCTGCGATCCGATTTTTTGTCAGGGAATGGCAGGGAATGTCAGGTTTGCCAGGGGAGGGTGGCGGAGCTAGGGGAGGGTGGTGGAGGGTGGAGGGATTGCTGGTGGCCGGAGCCAGATGATGTTCCGACCTGTGACGAAAACGGGCCATTCTACCGCCTAGATAGACTACTCCGTTATTGACTCCGTTATTGTTTGTTTGATGTTCATGATGAACGCGGCGACTGCAGCAGGCAAAGCAAAATGCACGGATACCTGGTACCCCAGATGCTATGGATATGAATATGATTGCCCTGCTAACTGTCCATATAACTGCGACATGGACTGCAAGACCGTTTGTCGTAAGTAACATTAATCGTTAGTATACCTAGAACTATATTCTTTCCACGGGAAGAGAGATCACGATTTCTGCCTCATTTCCGACTCCAACTTCCACATCAACGCTCATTTCATTGGCAAGAGAGGCCAAGGAATGGGCAGAGACTTCACGTGGGTGCAGTCCATCGGAGTGCTGTTGGAGGATGGTCGGCAGCTCTACTTGGGCACCAAAAAGGTGAGCGCGTGGGACAATTCAGTGGACCAGGTGATCATGTCCTTGGATGCTTAACCCATAACTCTTCCTCCCGGTGTGGGGGCTACGTGGGCAACAGCCTCTGGACTTAATGTAACTCGTTCCGACCAGGCCAATGCAGTGGTTGTTCAAGTGGAGGACAAGTTCAAGATTAGCGCCCGCGTGGTGCCCGTCAGTGAAGAGGAATCTCGAGTCCACAAGTACGGGATCATTGCTGGCGAGGACTGCTTCGCGCATCTGGAGCTGAGCTTCAAGTTCTACTCTCTGAGCCCCAGTGTGAGCGGTGTGCTTGGACAGACATACGGGGCAGAATACAGAAGCCCTGTGAAGATGGGCGTGGCCATGCCGGTCATGGGAGGAGAATCCAGTTATCTCACTTCCAGTCTGTTCGCCCCAGACTGCAAAGTTGCTCGCTTCGCCTCCCCCTCTGCATCCAACGATAATCAATTTGCTATCACCAGTGCGCTCAACTGCGAGAGTGGACGCAGCGGCGGTCGTGGGATTGTATGCCGCAGGTAGAAAAGTGGTAATGATCGAGAATAATGGTATGTGTGGTCACGTAGAATGTCTTTCCCGGCGGCATGAATAAGTATTGGTAATTGTGTGGTTAACCCATGAATAAGTATTGGCAATTGTGTGGTCAAGCCAATACTCACTAATGTTGTTATCATTGTAGTTTGTTTCGTCATCCGATCGTGATAACTGATCGTGATAATAAAATGGTTTCAATATAATTTCCTTATCTTTTCTCAACAACATTTTATTTTTATTTGAGAATAGAGTTGTAAAATTTCCATTTTTAAACTATGAAAGTTATGAATCGTGTAGATTTAATAACTTCATAATATTCATTTTTATATGATTTAATAACTTTATAATATTTATTTTTAATATAGAATTTAATAGGTAAAATTAAGGGGTTTTAATTTTTTTTTTCTGTTTCCAAGTTTTATTTTTGTTTTGGCATTATAAATTCTCAATCTTATAAATGTCACATGAATATTTTGATAGCTATCTATATTTATTAGTCATTTAATTTATATAATTTATATGGTTGTGTTAGATCATATTTACCATTATATCTTTATTTCTCAAACAAGTATTTTAAGTGTATTGTGTATTTATGTTAAAAAAAAAACACTATGTGTCATTGTATCTTTCTTTCTTGAACAAGCATTCTAAGCATACTGTGTATCCATTCTGAAGAACACTCAGTATATATGAAATCTAAGTTTTATATATATACATATATATATATTCAGGTTGGAAAAATACATATAGTAATTGGTACTAATTATTTCGTGGTTCATCATTAGGGAAACCATTCCACTAAAAGAACCAAAGGCCTTTAGTCCAAGATATCAATAAATTCAAAATTCATTGGAACTTAACTAGTATATGATGTTTATCATGATAATAAATAGTGTCATGAACAAAAATATGGGCACTATTTATAATGAAAACATAGACAAAATTTTGGCTCTTGCCAACCATCATAAAACATATCGAGAGCAAAGACCAAATAAAATGTAGAAACATAGAGAAATCTAAGAAGAAAGATAGGCATCCATATTAATTGAGACTAGCTCGAACTAGTTATAGCTGCTAGGGATTAGTACCAAAGCATCTATAGCTTCTATGTGTTCAAACCTCCTGTCCATATCCTTCAACCGCAATCCTATGTCCCGAATAAGTAATAAAATCTCAATTTGGGTACCATTCTTGTCCAGTGGGACGTTGTCTTGCCTAAGAGAGATTTCATCCTCCAATAAAGATTAATACTATATAAATTATGATTCTAGAATCTGCGGGCATGACCTCATCAGGTAGCTAGAAAGCCACCGCCACAGTCACCTGCGAGTCTAATAAACCAACTCACTTCCCCACCACATCATCCTCCAAGTCCTAAAGCCAATCCTTTATGTTTGTTGGAATCTGCTCATTGTAAGCTCTAGTCGATGATTGTGCTCACATGTGGGCCCTCAAACATCCAAAGGATTCACAACCTCCACCTCCTCTTTGATAGCAAGTGTGTTGGCACACCATTTCTATGAATTACACGAGTAAAAAGGATCTTTGGCCAATTTTACAACACTTGTGCCTTGGGGAAGGCTAGGTTCAAATTCCAATGATGGAACGTAAACTGCTCACACAAGAGAACAAGGCCTAATGCCATGCACAAAGCGTGCACCAAAACTACTTGATTTGAAGGAAATTTTGCAAATTAATCCTTGATGATAGATCTATTCATCGCTGAGACCTTGTCATAATGAGAAGGAAATAGGATTGCAGTCTTGGGAGTTACCTCTATATGATGAGAGTAATTGTGCACCAACATAATATCGATCTAAAACATGTGATGATCCAACTCTTGACACAGACTGTTGTGAGTATAATTAATTTGAAGTGATACATAATTATGGAGATGGCTAGGATGCAAAGCCACTTAACCCATTGAGATCATATGACAAGTGATGATGACTTTACTCATTGAGTGAGGTGGCAGTGCACACCACCCTCCCTCATACCCTTATCTCTATTCATCCCATACGAGGAGTAAAGGTCTTTAGTCATGAGCTCACTACAACTTGTTTTTTGAATTGAGAATTAAGCAAGGGCCATCCATGAACTACACAACAAGTAGCTTGAGCTTGAACAATTTTTGTTGGTCATCTTATCTACAAGCTTATTTCCCTTCCTTTTAATACAAGAACTAAGAATAACAAGGATTTTGGGAAGAAGGGATTCAAACTAGATCAAGATTTTTTTCAACTTCAAACTCTGCAACAATTTGCATGGGTTTGTGCCATAGGTAAGTTACCTTACTAATAAATAACGAGATTTGAATCCCCTTCTAAGAGAAGCTTGTGGTAATTGTTTTTGGCAACTTGAAGAAGACCAAAATCAAGCACTTTGAACTCTATAAAATTATTAATTACCAAAACATATTGCACATGTGTTACCTTTTGCTACCCCATTAAAGTTGAATCTAATAAAATGATGGGGAGGATAGGACTAGAAATTTGGAGTACACAAAGGTGGGACTTGAATTGGATCTAAGGGAAATGAAATATCTGGGGATAAGTTGAAGCTTATTGCAAATGCTTGTTTTAGGAGTTGAATTTATCCAATCCTCGACAACCCATTGCTCCATAAAGACCATCTCTTTAATACAAGACAATATCATGTTCTAGATGAGATCCTGAGAGGAACTTTGATCTTGAAATATTCTTTGATTATGCATCTTCCAAATATTCTAAGGAAGGAATCCTGGAAAATAACCCAGGTTCTATGTAGAATGGGGCATTTATAATTAATGTCTCTATAGTATGTAATTGTGTCCCATATGCTACCAATTTTTTTTTCTATTTGCCTAAAAATAATTGTCAAATGCATCCATACTCAAACAACAAATTGGTAATACTTAAATAGGAGTTTTTTTTATCTTCTTGGTCCATATGACAAAGGGGGAACATGGATGGTAATTCATATCCCGATCTTGTAATCTTGTACCAATTTAAAGTTTTTGATGTTCCAAAGAGCTAAAGAAAATGAGAGTTTTTTGGTCAAATGGTTCTGCGTCTAGGTTTTCCCCACATTGATGACTTGGTCATGTTGGCATCATTACTAAATTTTGAGGTCAAAAATGGGCTTCCTAAGAAAAATAATACAATAAGAGTTAAATAAATAACGTAAGAGTTATGAATTTTGAAATGAAAAGAAAGGAAAAAAATGGTACTTCCAAATTATCTCTTTATAGGAATATTTAAATGTGAGATGTAGACACTTGTTAGATGCATAATTATGTTACACATCCAACGAGTATCCAATCTGCGTACTTTTGAGTAGACCCACATTGGAAAAAAATGGATATACATAAAGAAAACATGTTTATTGAAAGAAATGCATTTTGTTCATTAATTTTCAATGTTTGTTTATGAGGGTCTACTTAAGAATATACATAATGAGTACTTGTTGGATGTGGAATTTAATTATGCATCCAGCGGGTACCTCCACTTGACATTCAAGGAAACCTATAAGGAGGTCAGCTGAAAATACAATTAAAAAATATATAGTTTTCTTCTTTTCCCTCGAGAAATATTTATCCTTGGGGATGTCATTATCATCTTGAATCTTTTTGGTTCTTTTAAAGTTGATTTTGTTCGCATATTTTTTTGTTTTGACGTCCGTTTTTATGTCAAAAATCCTATAGTGGCCCCACTACTAAGTGATAATCATTTTTAACCATGGAAGATCCTTTTGGACAATATCCTCGTCTCAACTTCTCCTAATATCCTTCAACATTAATTTTCTTGTGCTGAAGAATTTCCCAAAATGGCTACCAATCAGTGGGAGAGGGGAAGGGCATCTAGGCTTCTTTTGGTGTCCATTTTGGCTAATGAGGATTCGAGTTGTTTCTTTTCCAATAATCCACATGTTATTTCTCATTGCTTGAAGGCACTCCTTTGCTACCAACTTGAGGAACAAATTCCATGAGTCCTCTCAGAAGAGTGCTCTTTCTCAATTCTTTATGTCCTAAAAATAATGTTGTTGAATTATTTGTTTTTATTTGTTCGTCAAATTCCATATGGAGGAGCTTGAGATGGAATGATCCTCTCTAAGGTGCTATTGGGGCGTGGAACCTTTCCCATATTTTCTATTCTAAATTTTCCTCCACAACTCACTTCCCGCCTTGTAGTAATTTCCACCACATTTTGGCTCCCAATATTGAGATGAGGATTTCTATGTCTCTCAAACCCATATCACCAAGAAATATGGGGACACAAATATTAACTCAATCTACAAATGTCAATTTTCATTCCATGGAATCCCCCCCCCTAAAGATAGGAACGTTGAATACTATTGATAGTTTTGCGAATGATATCGGGAGCAACAAGGACTAAGTGGAGGTGGATGGGAATAGATTTCAGAATTGATTTTAGGCATCTATTAGGACAGGGATCATATGGATATGTTTTTGAATTCAAGGACAAATATCACCCCTCGGTAAAAGATGAAATAACCATAAAGAAAATTGATATAATCTTTAGTTGCCCTATGGTAATTTGAAAAAGAAAAGAATTCTTCATCAAATTAAACATACATTCATTGTGTCAATGAAGGATGTTCTCATACCCTCAGATAGAAAACACTTTAATGAGGTGTATATTGTGTACAAAAATATGGATACCAACCTTTTCCATGTCCTCGAGAATTTTACTGTTGAATCAAGAGTCAAGACCCAATCATGGCTCCTACAAATAGGTTATGTATCATGTAAGTGGTTATGATATAATCATATGGCTCGCTCGCCCACCACATAATCCTATAACTCCTAAAGCTCACCATTTATAGCCATTGGAGTCTGCTCCTTGTAAGCTTCAGCCGATGATTTTTCTTGCTTGCATGTGGGCTGCTTAACATCCAAAGGAACCATAACCCCACCACCACTTTAACAACAGGCGCATTAGTGCACCATTTCTATGAATTACAAGGGTAGAAAGGATCTTTGGATAGTTATGTGTCCCATCAATAGGTATATTTGTAGGCTCATTGTGTTATCCTTAGCCCCTTGAAACTCTTCTTTTCTCACATTAATTTGCATTTTTAACCATAATATGCTTAGTAGGAAGACTAAAGGGTATTTCTTGTATTTCATGGCCTAATGTGATTAATATGCAGGCAAAAGAAGCATTTTTGGAGATATTTATTATGGGGGATGATTGGAGAGATCTAGAGATAATATAAGGGGGCTTGTCCACTACATTAACTCTCCAACTCGGCTTGAGATCAAAGATTCCTCACCAACAGCTCAAATTCACTAGCATTTGAGGAGCTCAAGTGCATGTGAAGATCCAAGGGAACCAGATCCACCAATCTTGAGATTTTGGAGGGAAGAAATCCTCCTTTCAAGGGAGCTGCCATGATCCAAAATGGATTTTGGATAGACTCCTAAGTCTAAGTGTTCCTCACAGAGGAAAATGAAAGTCCAAGGAAGTTCTTGGAAATAGCCCCATTGTAGAGATATTTTCCTTCTGAATATATTGCAACTCAAATGGGCTAAAATGGACTTAGGATGCAAAAGTTATCGCAGAAAGGAGATGCCCTTTGGTCTTTGGAAAAAGAGGCAAAATCCCCTAAAAATGGCAGAAAACCCTTATAAAGGAAAATCGCATCGGAAAAGGCAAAAGAAGCGGACTTAAGCGGAGGCGGAAGAAACCCCAATCGGCTGATCCAATGTATCAGATTAGAGACAGGCATGTACACAATATCGGGACCCCGGACTCGGCGATTGCGATTATGCGATATGTCAATTTCCGATGATCGGATCGGCGACTCGACATCGGCGATGGACAGAACCCGCGGGCCGTTCCAAATGCAATATGCGATAGCAATCGCAACGTGCAATCTCAACCATCGTATCGGGAAAGGAATGGAAGACCAGGATCAAATCAGCGACTTGCGATTACCGGACCTGACGGATTTCAAAAGCGCAATGTATAAAATTTGAAATCTGGTAAAAGGGGATTTTCTGTGAATTAATGCTTTTTGGTGTAAAACCAAAATACAAAGGAAAACGTCGTGATAAAGTCGGACTCGAAGGGATTTAAAAGCCTGATTTCATAAAATCTGAGTTCTGGAAAGTCGGATTTTGAGTGGACCTCAAGCGGTAAATGGTATTGGGCCAACTCCGCCCAATTCCACACATTGGTCGACATGTGGCTGGCAGAGGAGAGAGGAAAACCACATTTTCGAGCGGGTAACCTCTGTACCTTTAAGCCACCCGAAATCGCATATTGACCTTTGGATCGGGGATCTCATAGATTGATGGTGGGGATTGTGATAAGGGCCTAAGGCAGACCCGATGTGATATTAGGGCAGATGCGATAATGTTTGAAGTCTGATAAAAGGCATTTTTACAGGTTTTTCACATATTTCTGTGTATTTGGGATTTTAGCCAAAACGCTTATGAAATGTGATATAATGCCTAATGGTGGACCCAATAAGGATTTTAGGGGCAATTGAATGGAATTTCACGTCCGAAATACATGCCCGATAGTGTATTTTGTAGACATTCTCTATGTAATGGGATTTCCTCAATTTTTGGAAATTTGCCTATGAGAAGGCCCCGAAACCTCTGTAACTGCTCCTGATCATCATGCCACGCTACAAGAAGGCGTTTTTACAGGTAATGATGCATTTTGAAGCCACGGAGCCGCAGAGCCAGATGGCCAGTCTAACTGGCAGGGAGTAAAGAAGCTATAGAGCCGCAGAGGGATAATGAATCGCAGAGAAATGGCTAGGGTAGCCGAAAATCCAGAAAAATACCTCATAGGAGCCAGAGAGCACGATTGAGGGGATAGGTGAGAAAAAGCAGGCATCAAAGCTGCAAAAGGTTGCTGGAAGGTTGCAAAAGGTCGTTGGGAGGTCCAGCAAATCATTGATGCACGCAGAGGCCGAGAGAGAGCTCAGAGAAGCCAGAGCCAAAAGCCAAGAGCTAAAGCAAGAGCCAAAGCCAGAGCCATGAACCAGAGCCACGAGCTAGAGCCAGAAAGTCGAGAGTTGTAGAGCCAGGGATAAGATGGTGTTCTGAACCCATTGTGTTCTGTGTAAACTAGTAGAGTTGAGTGTGGAGCTTGTAAAAGAACTTAGACCATAATCCCAGAGAACCTAGTTGAGTTGACTAGAGCTTAAGGAGACGTAGCCCAAGAGTTTTGGGTGAACTCTATATTAAATTGTTGTCTTATGTGTTGGTTATTTGCTGCATTGTTTCACTGTTATATGTTTTATATCAGTTTAATCAAATCAATTTACAGCACATAAACAATTTAAAAAACCATAAGCATACACGTTATTTTCAAGCACATATTTAATTCTGCATTGGCTAATCATAAACACTTGGGAATATTTAAGCTTTGGAAGTGGGAGAGGTGCTTGTAAGTTAGACAAGAAGCCTAAGTGCCCCATTTTCAAATCATGCCCTCAACTACTTTTTGTATAAATAAACAAGCCTAAAGTCTCATTAGGATTTGAAATTTTGTTGGAGATAGGAGTAGCTACTGAGTACCTAGTACTTAATATTGTGATTTTCATCTTTCATATGATGTATGCGACTCTCATTTTTTGTTATGAAAAGTTAAATGTTGGCCAACATCTAAGTTAACTTTGGAGGGATGAAACCCTTGGGTTTGGGCCCAACCCAAAGGCTTTAGTCCATCTCTTGTATTAATTCCTTGTTCTTAGTCAGTTACAACTACCTCTCATGGAAATGGTCATACGTGAATGACTTACTTAACGCAGTTGAATCCCAAAATGATATCTAATATAATGCACTGCGTAAACCCCCATACTTAAATTCAAAAAGAGTGAAGGGATATCTACTTGAATGGTTCATGAGGCACAATACTTGCTAAGGTTTTGCAAATGGGGTAGCAAGCTAAGTGGGCTTGATTGTGGGGGAAACTCCATAGTTAAGCACGCTTGACCCAGAGGCAATCTGGCATGGGTAACCTCCTGGGAAGTCCTGGTTACCGGGGCAAGCCCCGGAAGTGATGATTGATGCTATTTGATTCGTTCTCCACTTTTCACTAGTTTCAATCCCACTTCTTCACCCCTGTGAGCATCACCCGATGCAATGAGTGCTAAGTGAACTATTCAAAAATCATGAGTAATTAGTCAGTTACGACTACCTCTCATGGAAATGGTCATACGTGAATGACTTACTTAACGCGGTTGAATCCCAAAATGATCTAATATAATGCACTGCGTAAACCCCCATACTTAAATTCAAAAAGAGTCAAGGGTTCTCTACTTGAATGGTTCATGAGGCACAATACTTGCTAAGGTTTTGCAAATGGGGTAGCAAGCTAAGTGGGCTTGATTGTGGGGAAAAAACTCCACAGTTAAGCGCGCTTGAGCCAGAGGAGTTCTGGGATGGGTGACCTCCTGGGAAGTCCTGGTTACCGGGTGCAAGCCCCGGAAGTGATGATTGATGCTATGTGATTCGTTCTCCACATTTCACTAGTTTCAATCCCACTTCTTCACCCCTGTGAGCATCACCCGATGCAATGAGTGCTAAGTGAACTATTCAAAAATCATGAGAAATTAGTCAGTTACGACTACCTCTCATGGAAATAGTGATACGTGAATGACTTACTTAACGCAGTTGAATCCCAAAATGATATCTAATATAATGCACTGCGTAAACCCCCATACTTATATTTATTAATCATTATCTTTATAGATGGATTTTTTTAGAATATGGTTTTTAAAATTTTAATTTAATTATCAGTAATTATTTAGTGGAACAATTTGACCTACACTAGTTTTTAGTACTAGTCACTATAAGGGTTTAAGATTTATCTCAAAAAAATAACTCCTAACCAACCTAATTGCCCCCCAAATGCCACCAAACCAACCCTACTACAACTCACCAAGTAGAGAAAATGATCCTAGAAATGAGCAAGCCCAAAACACGAAATAGGTGGGTAGGGAAATAATATCACACAGATTAATGGTCCTATAAACTTTTCCAAGATGTTGCACTGATCTCACCCAGTGCCAAAATATAGCTTGTGAAGGTGTTAAACACTTTGAACATAACATCACTAACTTAGCCACCGAAACACTATGTTGAGAAGTAACACTATTTGCGATGCCTTTATAATGTTTTATAATTTAGTGAAAAAATTACTAAGATTTAACAAAAAATTATAATTCAATAAAGGATTCACCAAAAAAGTACATATACATATTATATAATTGAAAAAATAGCATATACATTTTTATATGTACTATGGAGATTCACCCATTTATTATACATATAATTTTTGGGGTTCTTAAAATTTTCCTTGGTAATGTATTTTGCCCAAACAATTTTTAATATTATCACATCATATAGTATTTAAACTTTGTATATCATTACAAGAGAACTGTACCGCATATTTCATAAACATTATTAATACTTCCATATAGAACTAGTAATGCATAACTAACCTGCCACTAATGCCACACATTTTGTAGTTTCATTCTAAATGATAGTCGCTCACGATATACAATTCTAAGAACAACATTGTATAGCCCATACGAGAATTCTATCTGTAACCAACTCTTCTGAAAACTAAATTTACATGCATTTGTAACGTGTATGCTAAAAAGATTGCATGATGAACACCTGGTGAATGCTTTTACAAACAACACGATCAAAATTAGTAAGTAGTATTATGACATTAGCATATGAATATTAAACATATGTATTAGACACTTAAGACACTTTGACTCGTAGATAGCAAAATTTGTTATAATAATAATAATAGAAAAAAGTAATGTTGGACTATGAATATTTAAGTTTAATGTCTTTCCTTTAAAAAATAAAGAAAATAATCAACGCCATGTGTTCTTAGATGAATTTACATAGTTGTTTTAGTTTTTTTGTGTGTGTTTTCCCATTAAGAAAGCATATGAATTTAGAATAGCTTCTATAGCCCAATTGTGAAGGGTGTCACTGCTTTTTCGAACTTTTGGACATTAAACTTTTATCTGTAAAAATAAATTGTTAGTGATTTTCTTTTGCGATTAACATAAGGATGTATTCGGAGAATTGACATACATAACTCATCTTCCACATAGTCAAAACTCTACAAAATTAGTTGATTAAGGGAAACTCTCGCCACAATTAAAAAAAAAAAATCAATCCAACAAGAAATTATACTCACACGGTCTCATGTTTGAGTGGGTAAAGGGAGTAAACAATAATTGTTTTTGAATGTCTTAAATGTTTATCAAAACGACATGATTTCCGTTGTATCTTTTATTACATTTTCTAAATTTTTATTGTGCTTCTTGTGAGCATGGTTGGTCTGGCAATGGAAAATTCCTGATATTTTGGGATTTCAATGTATTCTAGGAATCCAATGATTTTTTATGTCTATGGAGCTCTTGATGGTGTTGAATCCATTTCCACCTTCAAAAAATAATTCAAACAATTTTATGATTAGATTTTTGCAAAAAGAATTCGTTGGATTCTGGTGAAAAATAACTTGCTAGATGAATTTGTAGCTTATATTCAACTACTCTCTATCACAAATCAGCTTGACAATTGGTCCCAATATTTTGTACAATTGAACCAAATTTGATTTACGAATAACCTCACACAACTATTTCTTGCAAAATTTGACACGCATTTATGATGCAGTGCAAACCTTATTCCTCACATACACATTTAATTTTAAACTCTTTGTTTTTTAAAATTGTGAAAAGAATTTAATTACTAAAAGTTAAAAATCGTAAAACTATCAATAATATCACAACATCGCAAAATTACCTTATATGACGAATCAACTTCAACACTAATCCCCACTACTTTGTAAAACCAAACCAAAATTGATTTACAAATAACGTGACACTCTCATTTCTCGTAGTATTGTAAAACAAACCAAAACTTACATAATATTGCAGAGTATTATAGCGAAAATCTTGATGAACCAAAAACTCATAGCATTGCCAAAAGAGAATAGGAAAATCTATTTAGAAACCTGCAATATTATACAGCTTTTGTATCCCTGCACTGTTGCTATCGTCCAAGCTCATATTTACATATAATAATACTTCAAGATCTTAAACGCAATTTTCAATGAGAAAACAATACACACCCCATTGTTTTGTCTATCACTGCAAATAGTGTTTTCCCCTTACTATATTAGCTATTTCAAATATTTGCAGTCTCGTTTACCTAGAAATCACCACCAACCACTATTTTGTGTCTGAAACACGCTATAAAAATAAAACCACCATCCATATTTTTCATCATCTCGATGTCTATCATCTGATTAATAGAAAACAAAGCTGCAGATAATACAAATCATTTTAGCATTCAATTCACCAACTACACATCTTCTCATGCATTCAAAAAACCACATATCTACACAATCTACTATTGATGAAGAAAATGAGAGAAAAAGACATGAGCTTTTCCATATTCGAGTTATTTCCAAACATCAAAAGATTGATACTTTGTTTGATAGTGGCTCACAAGTAAATTTAATTTCTGAAGCAATTATAAAGAAGTTGGGATTACTGACTACACCTCACAAGAAACCATACCCAATAGGATGGTTAAGTGATAAAGCACAACTACAAGTGACTAGACAATGCAAACTAAAGTTTTCTTTTGGGTCAGCATTTGTAGATGAGGTTGATTTAGACATAATTCCTTTGGATATATGTGGAATTGTTTTAGGAAGTCCTTACTTGTATGATAGAAAAGCTATTTTCTATAGAGCTGAGAACAAGTATCTACTTGTCAAAGAGGGAATCAAATACTTTGTAAGATCTCATAAGCTCAAGAATAATTATACTCTCATAAACTCAATGCAGATGAAAAGAATGATAAATTCATGCAAACAATTCTTATTGATGGTTGTAAAGGAAAAGAAACCTGATAAAACCAATGTATTTGAGGGTTGTAATGCTAAACAACAAGCTAATTTAGAAAAGGTTGGTTCAGAGTATGATATCTTGTTTCAAGAACCTAAAGGTCTGCAACCCAAAAAGGAAATAGTACATGATATTATTTTGCAGCAAGATGCTCCTTTGCCTAACATTGGAATGTACAGGTTGTCTACTTTAGAGAATGCTGAAATCAAGAAGCATTTGCAGGAGTTGCTCGAGAAGGGGTTCATCAGGCCTAGCACATCACCATGTGGGTCACCAATCATTTTGGTGAGAAAGAAGGATGGCTCGTGGAGAATGTGCATTGATTACCAAGCACTCAATAATATAACAATAAAGAATCGTTATCCCCTTGCTCGCATAAATGATCTTTTAGATCAATTGAAGGAAGTTGTTTATTTCACCAAGCTAGACTTGCATAGTGGATACCATCAGGTCAGAGTTGCAGAACAAGATGCATGGAAGACTGCTTTCAAAACAAAACAGGTATTGTATGAGTGGCTAGTTATGCCTTTTGGCTTAACTAATGCTCCTGCTACTTTCATGAGATTAATGAATGATGTACTCAGACCTTTTCTTGATGATTTTGTTATTGTGTATCAGGATGACATTTTGATTTTTAGTAAAATGTGGGAAGAACACATAAAGCATGTTAAGCAGATACGAGATGTTTTGAAAAGAGAAAAACTTCATGTTAAACTCTCAAAATGTGAATTTGGTAAAACATCTCTAAATTATTTTGGTCATATAGTAGGGGGTGGTGAATTGAAAATAGATCCCTCTAAGGTGGTAGTTATTGTGAACTGGCCTAAACCCAAGTCTTCTACAGAAGTGAGAAGCTTCTTAGGGGCAGCATAATATTGGAGGAAGTTCATTTCTAACTTTTCCTCAATTGCAGCTCCCTTACATTCTTTAATTGGATTGAACAAGGTGTTTTAGTGGGGAGGCAAACATCAGAAAGCCTTCGAAAACTTGAAAGAAAAGATTAGTACAACACCTGTACTAGCACTTCCTGATCTGCAAAGACCTTGAGATCTAAACAGATGCCAATGACTATGCCATGGGAGCAGTGTTGACACAGCACAGTAAACCCATATGTTATCATTCTAAGACTCTTAATCTTGCAGTGTTAACTATTCTACATATGATAAAGAATTGTATGCATTAGTTCAGAGTGTGAAAAAGTGGAAACATTACTTAATGGGAAAATAGATAGTAATACATACTGATCATCAACCACTTCAGTATGTACACTTCCAAACTAAGTTGCAAGAATCAAGACACTATAGATGGATGGGTTTTCTACAACAATTTCATTTAGTCATCAGATATAAAAAGGGCATACACAATAAAGTTGCAGACATGTTATCTAGACCCATTATAAATGCATCTACTATACTTAAGCATAATTCTGTGCTACATGAAAGCTACATTGAAAAATATGCTCAAGATATAGACTTTAAAGATGTATATGCTACTTTAAGTCAAGGGAAATGAGTAGAAGAATTGGATTATCATGTGAAGGACCGACTCTTATACCATTGTGGGAACTTATGCATTCCACAAACTAAGAGAGTGATAATTAGAGAAGCACACACTTCTCTGATATCAAGTCACTTTGGGGTAAATAAAATAGTTGCACAACTGCAAAGATTTTTTTATTGGCCAAAAATGAATGAGACTGTTTCTAGTGATGTAAGAGGGTGTACTATGTGTGCTAAAAGCAATCCTAAAAATAGAAAACTAAGCTTGTACACTCCATTACTAGTATCTTCTCACCCTTGGGAAAGTGTTTCCATGGATTTTGTTGGAGGACTACCTAAATATAGGAAAGGTCATGATTATCTATATGTTGTTGTGGATAGGTTCAACAAAATGTGTATTTTGATACCTTGTAATAAGCAGATTACAGTTGAACAAACTGCAAAATTGTTCTTTGAACATGTATGGGTTCATTTTGGATTACCCACTTCCATTGTATCTGATCAAGACACCCAATTTGTGGGGAAGTTTTGGTCAAGTCAGTGGGAACTGATGGACACCAAACTGAAGAAAAGCATAATTTTTCATCCACAAACTAATGGCCAGACAGAAGTAGTTAACAGGACAGTGATCCAATTACTCAGAGGATATTGTAGCAAACATCCTAAGCTTTGGGATGAACATTTGTGTTATGTACAACGTTCTTACAACACAGAAAAATATTCTTCTACGCAGAGATCTCCTTTTGAGACATGTTATGGTTTCACACCAAGATCTCCTTTGGATTTTGCCTTTGGTAAAGATACCATAGTTGATGGACACAGTGATATGGACAGGGCAACGAGGTTCATTGAAGAAATCCAAGAGATCCACTAGGCAGTACAGGAACAAATGGAAAAGAGACAAGCCAAATACAAGGCAAGGAATGACAAGCATCGGATGGAGCATAGTTTCCAAGTTGGTGACCAGGTTTGGATGTATATATGCAAGGAAAGGATGCAAGGTGAAGGTAAAAGGCTAAATCCTATCAGGTATGGACCTTTCAAAATACTTGAGAATATTGGTGAAAATGCTTTTCGCCTTGATCTACTAGCTTACATGCACATCTACTCAGTCATAAATGCATATTGCTTGAGATTGTTTAAACCCTCACTAATTGAGGATCCCAAAGAGCAGAGTCAATTTCCTTCTATTGATGACCTGCTACCTGAATATCTTAATGAATTACAGGAAGACACAGTTTTGGATAGGAGGGTGAGGATGATGCGTAAAGGAGATGTTGAGTACCTCAGAGTAGGGCTCAAGGATTCAAAGCCAAGCAGTGCAAAGTGGATTGAGATTGGACAAGTGAGACAATAGTACCCTCACTTAGTCGATTCTTGAAAACCAACTTTTGGTGGTCCAAAAGATTTTTTAGTGGGAAGGTCGTGATCCGAATTGGATCCATGAAGATTATCACAGTACCATGACTATATCAAATCAGGACAAAACTTCAAAATTAAGATCATAGAGTGATCAGGAAGACCTTTGAACAGTGGCTGTTGGTAGCCAACGAGGAACGGCGAGGACCTCGGTCAAAGCGCGCTGACCGAGGCCCATGGAGACTGTGTAGGAGGTGAAACTGGCACCTTGGAAGCACAGATCTGGAAAGAGGGGCTGTTTCTAATCGCTAGGCAAAACCCCTCGAGAAGGAAAGCCCTGAAGCGCTTAGTCGCATGGAAGCTGGGAAAACCATGGGGAAAGCGCTAAAGGATAAAGGCGGGACCCGCGCTCCAAAACCGACAGTATATCGGGGGCACCCTCAGGCGGTAAGCAGATTTGGAGAAAAATGAGCGATTCCATTCAACACACGATGCATGGTAGGCGGATAAGAGAGAAAACCACCGCTCATCACACGCTAATGGTCGAGAAAGTCAACCGCATGAATGAGAGAATTTTGTCGGATCTGGGGGCTCCAGATCTAACGGCTGAGAACACGTCTGATGGAGGAACCAGATTTAATAGGGGATTAAGCTGCAGCAGAGAGAAGCTTGACATCCGATTTGACCCCCGAGTTGGCGAATGACTCATTCCATGGTGTAATCGAAAACCGAATTGAAGAGGAAAAGCTGGCGCAACTCACAAGAGGACAAGTGGCCACTTCCTGTGAGCCATTGATGATGACGCAGAGACGGGGAACCCCAAGCGAGCAACAGTAGGCGATATGACAGGGGCGGAAGAGGAAGCGAGAAGTTATGAGATCGATTGGATTTAAAGCCATGAATAGAGAACAAAGGTCACCGAGAGGAAAAACCAGAGAGAAGAAGACAAAGACAAAGAAAAGAAAAGACAGTGAAGCAAGAAGTAGAAAGACAGAAAGCCGAGCAGACCTACAACATAAGGCAACATCGAGCAATCCCTGAGAGGATCTGTCGGGAATTGAGAACCACATTGGTCTCCTTCCATTAAATACCAGAAAGGTCAAGTTATGGTAAGGAAAAGAGTCTATGTACTCTAGTGGCTTGGGGGATCCAAGAACCACCCTACCAAGCAATTCTGTTTCAGGAGACTCAATTTGAGCTCCCCATTGTAATTCTCTACTTTAAAGACACAATAAAAGAAGGCCACCATTGAAATCTGGACTAGAGACGTAGCCCTGGAGGATAGGGTGAACTCCTTATTATTTGTTGTGTTCTTGTTTTTGCTTACTATGTTTCTCTGTTGTTTTCCGTTCTCCAGTGTTTGTGTATTTTGCAATCTAATCGATCCATTGCCTAAAGTAACATAGACACACACACTAACACATGAGTCTGTAATACCTTCATTCAATAATTCTTTAACTAAGATCACTCAAGGGTGATTATCAAATCAGACGTGATATATAGTAAGGCATCGAGATTGGTTTCTTGATTATGGCCTAGTGACCCTTGGATTAGATTGTGTGTTGTGGTAAAACCTAGAGACTAGGAGGTAGGAAAATTCCTCACGGTGTAGGTGGAGAAATCCGATGGAATTCATGATTTTTTATGCCTTAGTGATCAAGTGAGGATTACAGTAAAGCCTGATTCTATTGATCAGGGTGAGGTGGTTTAGCCTCAGGAAACCCTGGTTTTTTCTTTTGGTTTGAGTTCCAAATTCATGCTTAGAATATGGCACAAAGGTGATCGACTGAAGAGAGACTTGGCTCAGCTAATCTATGGTCAAGTGGAATGTGGTAGTCCCATATTGGGTTGGATTTTTCATTCATCAATAAAATCTTCTTTCCTTGGTATTTGATGAGAAAATGTATTGTATTATTTGTGGCACTTATGGTTGTTGTATCCTCATTATTTATGTTGTTTATATGTTGGTTATGAACATGTTTTATGACAGTGAAAATGTATGGTTGTCATCATGTTTTGATTTGTGAATTAATGAGAAATGAATATATAAACTAATAGATGATAATGTAGCTAATGTGATAAGGCACCAATGCTTCTTAGCAATTCTTAGATAATTATGAGACCCCTATGCTTATATATGTTGTTTAAACCTGTAGAATGCATAATGGTGATATGTATGAAGAAATTATGTCATGGCTAGTAGGGGTCCAATGAATTCCTTGTTTAAGAATATTCATTGGCATCATTTCCTTTATGTTTCTTTTCATTTCTATGAATTTCATGAAGTTTTGGGTAGTGACTAGGTCCTAGCCTTGGAATTTAGCCTTAAATATTACAATTGTTGGCATAACACTGGCAAGAAAAGGCTATAGTAGCACTCAAGAAGGATCGTGGGAGCAACTAGTACCCTTAGTTGCTTGGAGGGATTATCAAGGGAGTGAATGGGTATCTAGGTCCTTGAACTACTAATTTTCCTCAGGGGTTGGTCACTTGGAAAGGTGGGGTAGCTCCTGTAGGTTCGTTGGATGTGTGGATGGTTAGTTTGGTTGTGTTTTGTCAGTTCCACTTCCTTAAGGTGACCTAGGGTGTTGAATCAGATCATAGTAGCCTCTTGTCACATGTTTAGCTTGTCTGATCATTTACTTGGGTAGATGTGGGAGGTGGGTATTACACATGCCAAGAATCCTATGAGGACTCCTATTTTGCAAATAGATCATTGTGTTACATGCTTCAGCCCATAAGTGTAGAGGTAGGATTTTGTCATGCAACATATCTCATGTTGCTCCCACAATAATTGTGTTCTTCCTCTCAGTCATCCCATTTTGTTGTGGGTTATGGGGTGTTGTCAACTCTATTCAAATGCATTCCTTTGCACAAAAAAATTTAAACTGATTCGATACCTACTCACCACTGTTATTCATCCCGAGAGCCTTCACTATATTACTAGTTTCTTTCTCAACAAGTGCTTTAAACTCAACAAATTTGGAGAACGTCTGGTCTTTATTTTGCATGAAGCAGATCCAACACATTCGTGAGAATGCATCTACAAATATAACATAATAACTATGCTTGGGAGTGGAGGCTGACGAGAAAGGTCCACAGACATTAGAGTGGATCCTTTCAAGGACTAAATGCACCCTATTGTCTCGATCATTGAAGGTGTATTTTGCGTACTTCCCCAATGTACACCCTTGCATGTATCTCGTTACTCTAGTGCTCCTTTGGGGAGGCTTGTAGAAATCTGTTGCATGATATTCAAAGCGCCATGATGAAAATGGCCAAGTCTTCTATGCCATAATTTTCTGACATCTTAGCTCTACACCTTCTCTACCTTTGTGCTCAATGTTTCATAGTATTTCACATATAATTTGTAGAGGTTCTTCAATCAAAACCTAATTTGTTTCACTTGTCCAATGGAGATATGTGTTAGGAAAGCCTTCCCTTTATAAATATCACATCGTAGCCACGGTCTTCCAACACATCTATGAAAACTAGATTCTTCTTTAGACCCAATACATACATCACATCCTTGAGCTTGAGAGATCCTTCTCAAGAAGAAAGTCTTGTCTAGAATACCAATCCTGCTATACCTTCCATCATCTCCCATCTCGATGTGCATTTTGAGATCCTTCTCCTCCAAGTCACTGCAGAATTCTTTGTTACCCATCACGTGGAATCAGACACCACTGTCAAGATACGACGCACTACCCATCATTGTACTTTCCATGCATGAGATTAGGGTAAAATTAAGTTCGAATTGTGAAGCCATGGCTTGACCCACTACTCCTCTTGTGGTCTTCTTTCGTTCTTTCTTGTGTGGACACTTCGTTGCATAGTGCTTGAATTCATGACAGTGAAAGCACTTGATTCTAGACAAGACTTTCTTCTTACCCCCTCGACTCAAATTTGCTTTGGATTGGGATTTCTTCCCTTTCCCTTTATTTTCCTTTCCATCCAAAGCACAATTCTCCTCATTCTCACCCTTGGATGAGTTCCCATCTATGGTGTTCCACCTTATTTATTCTTGCACTAGATTAGACCATAATCCCTCCCAACTTGGTAGTTTTTCTCTATCATTTACAAAATCTTGATAGCTATTCCAACTCTTGGGAAGGCTCAAAAGGGAAAGGGTTACCAATTATTCTTCAGGCATAGTACCGCTGACCCCGCCAAGTTCATCATGAAACTGTGAAAACCTGCTCAGGTACTGCGAATTGTGTCATTATTTTTTATCTTGATACTTCAAAGCTTGTCCTTGAGTGCCAACTTCCTGTGGTAAATATTGTTCTTGAATAATTCAGTCAGTGCTTTCCACATCACAAATGGAGTCTCTTTTCTATGCAGATTCAAGATAATATGATCTTGAACTCCCTCCAATATGATTCTCCTTGCTTTGGCCATAAACTTCTTCCACTGAGCAAGATTTTGAGCATCAAATGCTTGGGGTTTTGCTACATCTGTATTGATGTATTCTAGCAGTCCATTATCATCCAATATTACCTCCATCTAGTCCTTCCATGCAACAAAGTTTTAGGTTCCTTCCAAGGCATACTCGATCCTGAGTCCATTGAAAGCCATCTTCTTAGTCTTGAAGAAATCCTGTAACATTTATTTTGAGATTCGAATCTCCTGCAATGGAAACTTTGAAATCTCTTCTCTATAGTGATTTGATTCCAGCTCTGGTACCATGTATAAATTAATGTGTAAATTCAATATTGCTCATGAAATTTTCTAAATCATAATACTTGAAGATACTCTACTGATTTGCAGAATTTAATTCACCATCTAAAACAAAAACCATTGATATACAAAAGGAAACATCACACATACACAAAGATTTATCTAGGGGAAAGTAACTTCTCAAACCCCTTACTATATGTATTTCATTAATAAGAGAATAGAGAATAAATACAATACTTTCTCAAGCCTAAGCACACCCTGCAATATTATAGTCTATCCCTCTATCTGATTGATTGATCTTGGCCCAAAAATTAGCCAATTTCAAGCCTTCCCAAGCTCCTATTTCCTTTGTGCTATTCCCTTCGGAAATTGCCCCTATTTTTTAGGAATTTCATACCAAGGAATTGCACAATAGCCTTAGGTCAATCTCTGACTGCATGCACCGCCTATACACATGGAAATATTCTACAACTAATAGTACACTACCTTGGAATCTCCATATCAACTAGGAAACCTAAATTCTCTACATGCAACAATTATTTTGATCTAATTGATCAATTAAATGGTTGATAATTGAGTGTGGTAGAAGTTACACATCCACAACTTGACCTCCACTAGTTCTTCTGATAGTTAGAACTACTTAAATTGACAATAACTCAAATGAATTAAAATAGATTGCTACAAATTAGTAATCAATCATGTAGAACTAAAATCAAGTATGTCCAAATTGAGTTTACTGAGTATTCTATTGAAATAAAAAATTGAATTTTAATCTAATTTGACCAAGGAAAATTCAAAACAAGACTTTCCTACTACATTTTCAACAGTTTGTGTTGTGCACATTTGTTCCAAATATGTAATCCCAATCAAGTGCTCATTCCAACCTATAGTCATTCCAATTTTCATTTTTTCCAACTTGTCCTACAATATGCACCTTAGCCACAAACTCAACTTCATGTCATCTTCATCTAAGTATAGTGTGACAATCTATGCCCCATGCCACAGACACAACTCACCACCAAACTCCTTGATTGTTTTGTTGCATGGTTCTCCCTCACTGTGGACAAGTCTAATATTCAAAATAAGTCCAATATATCTATCCCCTATGGAAGTCTAACACAGAAATATATACAAGTGATGTGTGTTCACCCAACCATAACATTAGCTAATTGGATGTGCCCTTTGGGCTCTCTGTATTGGTTCACATACCAAGTAGATCCATTGTAATATATGACCAATAATATAATGCTTTGTTTCATCAAAATATTGTGATTTGATACATAGAGGTCATTGAAAAATGTAGTTCATTTGTTAATGGCATGTATTAGATTGTATTTACAACTTTCTAGAAATTAAGTTTGATAGAGTAAAACAATGAAATTTTTTTTTGTACAACTTATTGAAATTTGGTAGCATCAATGTTAATCAAAATTATTCTTTTCAAGATTGTAACTTGTGTTGACTCATTGGAAGTGTTATCACCAAAAAATTATGTACTTGAATGTGCCAAATAGGGCTATCATATGTAAAAAATCATCAAAATCAAAGGTTATTAAAGGTTAATAATCAATAATTCATAAGAATATGGTTACTGGCCATTAATCATACTTTAACTAATTCATGCAAATATTTCTTTAAGATTTGCATGGATTTTCATGACCATTTCTTCAACATATGGACAAATCCATACAATGTGACACTCTAAGGATCAACAATACAATGAATCATGAAGATATGTGATAGGGTGTTAGTATCAAGTGGAATTGGATCACCCCAAGCTATACACACTTGAGGGAGTACAAGGATCCCCCAAAGGACTCCCCAAGTACTCTTGTAGGCATGGAAAGCCCACAAATATATCCTAATACCATTAATGGATATGGATGGAGACATCCACTCATTTGAATCACTTAATCTATATGAACACAATCCATGGGACGAATTCAAAAAAAGAAGTACATAGCAAAGCTATGCTACCAAAAAATGCCTCTCAGTTTGCATTTTTTTGTGACCTTGGAGCTCACTATTGAAGAGTGTTCAATGGGCTTCTTGAGGAGATATTACACCTGCAAGAGAGTTAAAGGATGAACCTCTAGGATATCCAAGGATCCATTTACCTAAAGGCTCCCTTTAGTGTCTTTGGGAGATATTTGTTGGCTTATTGGGGCCTAACCTAGGTTCAGAGTGAATTAGCCAAACAAATCCTTGTACTACTGGCCCTTTTTGCAACAGTCCATGGAGCGTGGACTTAGGACTTAGGTTTCCACACCCTTGAGATGTCTGGGGGGTTGACTAGGTCCAACTATGAATACCTGCATGCAGTTTAGTCTGCATGCTTCCCTGATGTGCGGGGCCTCTACGCCTTGATATACTTGCCTTCGCACAACCCTAACCAGGGGCTGTGGGGCTTTCACGTTGCTGAATCTTACTTATCTTCTTACGTAAAAAGATACCTTGTATTACATTCACTTACTCAACACATTCATATAAGTTCACACAGTAAATAAATAGTAAACTTGCAATTCATACCAAAAAATGCATAATACAGGAGAAGATACACTGAAATATGGTAAAGCTTCTCTTTATTAATGCTTCCAACGGTTACAGGCTCTACCTACTTTGCGCACTCAGCTGCAGGGGTCCGTGCACTCAGCTGCGGACTACTAGGCCTCTGCGCACTCAGCTGTAGAGCCTTCTCCTACTCTATGACCCAAAGACATGACTTACACTTTGACTTAATGCTTCATCAATTCTTTAGATTCATCCATGATTTTTTTAGTAGATCCTTTCTACACTTAGAGCCTCACTCTATTTATACAATCCCATGGTTTGGGACCATGGGTAGATCTTTCAAACTGACGTTACATTATAAAAACAAGGGTGGACAACCCTATGACTCTATTATGACTTCGTGCTCCGTGCCCACATTTCAGGGAGTCTTTACAATGGACTTAGTCAAAACTTGGGCTTTAAGCCCCAAAACATGCCTTGGGGGGATTCCATGCCCAACAGGCCCCCAACACAAACATCATGATTTGCACTCGAGTCACTCTATCGGTGCAAAGATCTTCGCATGAAGACCGTCCAAATTTTCTCAAATGGTTGCAAGGCCAGCAACACACTGAGAGGCTACCTGCTGAATTTCTTGTACTAGTTGTTCTGAGACTGTGGTGTTAGAACTACTTCCTTGGATCTGTTCCTGCATCCCCAGTATCTGCGCAAGCTTGCCTTCAATTTTTGTTGTGATGATGAAGGCCTCATTGATCCAAGGCTGAATGCATGCCTTCAACACGCCTTCTTTGTGTTGCGTTGCATCTACTTTCTCTTTAAGTGCTTTGGCCTATTGCATTCGCACGAGTCTCTGAGTGAGGGCCACTATCTACGCAATCCCTTTGATGGTATCATACTACTGCTGGAGCTTACATGCCTCTGTCTCTAAGCACTGGATGTTAGGGTCCTCCTGCAGATTAGTGAGGACCTCGAATGACTCTTCCAACATTCTGGTGCAGTCCCTTATTGCACTTTTGATCTCCTCCATCCCTGATGTAATAGTGTTGGTGAGTTGTTCCCTTACTTCTAGAGGAGTGGACAACTACGCCTTCAACCGCAGCTCTGCTATCTAAAGGTTTAGCTCCAGCTAAACCTTGGCCATTTCTTCTCATGCCTCGCGCACCCCTGCTGCTAATCTCTAGATGCGTGCCTTTGCTGGTGCTTCTGTTGGGATGGCCATCTCAGGGACCATTTGGCATGATTCTTCAAGTACCTGCACCATATACTAGTTTTGAGACATGACCTCATCGCACTGCAAGCTCAACTCTTCCATGTTGATCTTCTTCTCACTTAGCACCTGTAATGTGCAACTCTCCCTAGCCCGTAGTTCTATAGTAATCCCATCCTATAGAACATAGAGCATCTCCCGCGGTAGCGCAACCATGCTGATTCTAATGCCTTTCAAGGTACTGACTGTAGGCCTGTCGGCCTCATTTGTTGTAACCAGTGCCCCTTCTGGCAGCACTATTGTGTTGTTTGTACGAGTGCACAACATTTCTTCTGTTGTAACTATCCCTATTGCGAGGCTGGTCAAAAGAGTACTAGCCTGAGGAGTGTGCACCTGCAACTCCTAAATCTACACTTGGAGGGCGCCTGACACAATCTGATTCTCCTCTGTGAACTTCTGGAGGGCCTCAGTGGTGAAATCACACATCGTCTCACCTATGCTGTGTAGATCCCCCTTAGTAAGGGTGATTGGGTCGATAGGCAGTTTAGATGCTTTGACCTTCTTACGCGATCCCATTCGCTCACCCGAGTGTTGGCGCTTTAATTGTGTTGACACTGTTTGTGGGTCTGCGTCACCCTCCTATACCTCTGTTTCCATCTCCTACTCTTTCTCTTGATCATCCAAAGGTGACTTTTGGCCCTCGCTCACCTTCTCTACTTCCTTATGTTCTACTGTTGTGACCTTTCTCTTCTTTGATGCTGTCTACGCAATGTCTCGTGCCTCCTATGCTTTTACTTCCACTACTTGCCTTCTCTTTTTTGCCAACTGTGCCATGCGTAGTTTGGCCTCCTCCTTCTTCTTCTGCGCAGCAAATGTTTCCATCGCGACGATGTCTAGGGTTCACCATTCTAGTGGCCATGTCTCCAGTACATTTAAAATCACATCATCGGTGGCTATGAAGGGTAACTTGCTCCACTTCTTGGTAGAGTCCTTGTGCGCCCTAAGGTATATGTGATGAAAGTCCACTTTAAATTCTGCAAAAATTTGCAGACTTTTGTAGGCAGTGGGTGATAACAGCGGCTTATGATTAATCCCCATTCTGATGTTCATCTCCATGAACACCCAGAATATCTACTGTGCGGATCCGGTTCACATTTTTAGTGGCCCATAGCAAAGCGTACTTTTTGGCCTCTAGGAGATCCCTTGCAATTGTGGGGAACTAGCTATCCTCTGACAATTCCCCCCCACTAGCACTATGGACAACATAAGCCATGCATAGTGGAACATTTTTCCTTGTTCCTGTGCCTCACAACAATTCTCTAGGAAGTCTTTGCACAAGAATTCAAACCAGTTACCTCATCCGCATGACACTTCCGCATGAGCTTGCCTACCAGTATATAGGTTGCAACTTTGACTACTTTGTTGTTGATGCTGGATATGGTGTAGCCCCTTTTCTTCTTCTCTAGCTTGTATTTTTTTTTTCATGGCCTCCGCGATGGCCAAATCGCTGCTCTTTCCTTCTGAAATGTCTGTGGGTCCTCCCCTTTACATGGGAGCCAGGTAATGTTATGGATTAAGTGGTCTGTGATGGGGGTGTGCTCCTCTAGCCACAAACACCCACCATGCACTAGGCAGAGGAGATGCCTGATGACGAAGATAGTCACTTTCATGGCTCCAATTCTATAACTCCTTCTATGATGTTCTACTTCGTCTTCATGAGCTGCGCGGTCTTTAGGTGAGGGAATTTCTCGTGGTCAGCGAGATCCCAATCTTCAAAATTGAAGTTTGGCACCTGTTGCAGGTGCATGCCCTAAAAAATGATGTCGTCCAGGAGGAGCAAAGTCTGGAGAGATCTCTTTCTATCATCGAGGTCCTTAGGCACTTTTGCCTTCCCCTTCTGTGGGGGGACATACATGGGCAGCTTTGTTGGAGGGTGTGTAGCCTTGGTTGCTTCCTCCATGCTCTCGTCCTTGTCTTCTTCAATTATGAGGTCCTACAGGTCTTTCCCTTTCTCCTCCATCGTTAATCTGGTGCGCAGTGGGTTTCGCGGGGACACACACACTAGAATCATTGGCTATTTATCTTTCTTCGGTCTCGGCATGCATGGTGATTTAGGGATTTCTGCAACAATCTCGATGCCTTTAGGGGCATCTTCTATGGTCAAGGCTTGCGTGGCTTCTTCGGCGGTCATCTCCGCGATTTCCCTAGCTTCTTTGGATGCTGCCATCTCGTTTGTCCAGAAATCTCTCAACCGCTCACTCAGGGGCTCAAACAATGCTCTGCATAGGGAAAACAGGTCTTAGTTTGGGATAGTCAGGAAGCACAAAAACTCAATTCACAAATGACCAAGTGTTGTTTGCGGGGAAACCCTTTGTATTTTATACCGCCTTTTAAATTTGAATTTGACCATTCCCCCCAAATCTAGTTCATTAATGCTCCCTTGGTAGCAAATTTTTCCAAATCTTGCCCATAAAGCATGTCTTAAATGCTTGCCACCCACTCCATTTGCTTTCAACTCAAGCATTGCATCATGGATAGTGAGTACAATGGTCACTTTCCAGCCAACTCGCATGGCAGTGCAACTCCCCTTGTGCGGTCGCGGACATTGTGACACTTTGCTCTAGTGCGCAGCTCCAACATCGCGCAACTCCCAGGCATAGTAGTTTATAGTCCTGCGCCTCCTTTCAACTTCCTGGAGTGCTATGACTATACTTCCCATGGCTAGTCAGTTGGTCATGCCACCTGTATAAGGTTTCAATCGGTCATCCATCACTTTTCCTAGAAAACATCCACCTTTTATTGTTACTGGCTGCGTCGCGCACTTTATCATCTATAGCGTGCCACCATGGGTGATCCCTTTAGTAATATTTGGTCCAATTCAAGGCATCAAGATGATCAATTCCTGGTGGTAGTCCCCAAATTCGTCAATGTGATCGTGCACACCCTGTTTTATCACCCTAGTTTTCTTATCGAGAAAATCCTTCTTTATTTCGTCGTCAAGCTTCTTGACTTCTGCTTCTACCAGAGTGCTATTCTCCCTTAATCACACCCTTTCTTTCACAAGTTCTTGGAGCCTAAGATCACCCTATCAGATTTCTCCCTCAGGTCCCAAGCATTCTTCTTCGTTCAGCTACACGATCCCTTCTTCCGAGGCTCTACGAGCCGTCATATCTATCGGCATTGCTATGCGTGAGCTAGGAATTTTATACTCTATTGGGACTACAATGTTCTCTCCATACTCTAGCCTTGGAGGCACCTAGCCCATTAGTTTTTTGTATGTTCTCTTATAAGCCCATAGAACTGTTGGTACGCGCAGGTCCCAATCACTCTGCTATGCATTATATACCTTTTCCAGTGTTTCACACACTTTGTTAAAGGCTTCTGCATGGGTAGCATTATGCGCACTCATTCCTTCCACACTTCGTTGTCCAAACTGGAGGGACCATTCATGCAAATTCCCCACCAACACCTGCTTATTGACCATGTTCCCGAATACAAAGTCCAAGTGAATCCGCACGGGTTTTTTAGCATATGCTTGTACCCATCTAGACAAATGCACGTGTAGATCATTCCATCCAAAAATCTTGTCTATTAATCGCATTTTAGGCTTCCCAAACTGCATGTGCATCATTCTCTTACATTCACACCAGTCCTCAAAGCTTCCTTGGTGTGTACCCCACCACTTTGTGGGCGTCGCATGCATTACCCATTTCAAAGCCTCGAAACATTGTTGTTCTGGCACTTCTCTTTCGAATCGGTTCAGGAAAGCATCTACCTCACTTAACCCATCATACATAGGCAGATCCCTTACTTCTGTTGATATGCAACACATTGATCTTGTCATCATGTTGCAGTTTAGCGTGGTTACCTCGTGTAATCAGTTCTGCCATCATTCTATCTCCTTGTTAGAATCCGATGTACAGGAGCTTTCGTGCTGCCATGAGATTTGTCCATCCGCGGTAGGATTTACCTAGTCTTGCTCTCGTGCGGTTATCTTATAGATGAAGTCCAAGTCATCGTCACTTTCATAGTTGCGCACTGGCTCCGTGTAGCGTGATCCTTCTGGAGGGTCCAAAGGTACTACTACACGCAAGGACTTTTTTCTCAAAAATCATCTTCCGCTTCTTTAGATTTATCACCCTGTTCATGTCAGTGGCCCAATCTATTCCTAAGAGTGTAGGGTAGGGATTGCTGTCATCAACAATCTCTATCACTTCAAAATCTTCCAGCGTGCTTGCTCCTTCAATATCCACGGTAATTCCCTACAATCTTCCCATAGTTAGGATCTTTTTCTAGTTCTCCATTCGCAGTTGGATAGGAGAGCATTGCAATGTAAGCCTTCCCATGCGCTCCCATGTCTGCTTCGACAGAACGTTCGCGTCTGATCCTAGGTCTAGAATCACTTGGTCCATCTCATATTCCCCAATTTACACATTCAACCTCATTTCTCTTCCCATCCTTGTTGCGTGCTTTCCAATCTTCCGAACTACACAAAGTTCTCCTAGCGCGGTCCCATCACATCTATTTATGAGTTCCTATAATCACTTTACAGCCTTTCTATCATGCAACAACTTCATGCATGTTTCCAGGAATGTCGTGAGCATTGATGCGTCCATTTCTGGCTTCGATCTGTCTTTGCTTCCTAAAGTGGAGGCATCAGTGAAGCTCTTCCTAACTTCCATGAAGGTTTCCTTAGCATGCACCAAATCCAACTCTAGTTCTTTCATTGGAGCCATGCGAACCCAAGCACTATCTTTAGGCTTCTTGCCCTTATCATCCCCTATCGTAATTCCACTTTGAAGCACAATGTTTACGTTGGGGTCTTCCTCGCATGGCTCAAACCTCATCATTTGTAGGTTCTGAGTCAGGGGAGGCTGGAGCGCTCCATTGTCACATAGCTTAGCTATCAGTGTGGGAAAATCCTACATCTCATGATCAAACAAGGTACAATACAGACATGATGGATGCGTTGGATTTGTACAATAACGAGCATAATGTCCTAGCCCTCCGCAATTGTAACATATCAGCTGTCCGTGACCTCTTCTAGGTCCTCCTCCTTCACCTCGGCCTGTCCGCGCCCCTAAAATCTAGTTCATGCCATCCCTATGTTCTGGTCAGGGGGTTTCATTTTGGCCTCGACTCTGTAGGTAGGAGTCCTATCCATCATCAGTTCGTAGCTTCTACAGGTGCTCTCATCATGTCCCATTGATCTATAGAAATTACACAACAACTGTTGCGAATTCTGCGTGTACTTCTGTAATAAATGGTAGTTGTCTGTAGCATGCTTTCCCCCTATTTGACAAATTGCACACCACAATGCAGGCACTGCACTAGGTTCTTCTTGGGCCTCCAATCTTAACAACATTGGTCCTCCTCCCACGAGGTAATTCGCGAACACTGGGCAATGGTCCTTGTCATGACCCTGACCCTCACATTTAACATACCATACCTTGTCGTGCACCTCTGGGTGAGCTGTCCTGTCTTGTTTCAGACTCTGCATCTCAAGGCACAAGTTTTTCAACTACGCGTGGATCTGCTAAACTCCTAGGTTAGGATCATGTATCGGGGTTTCGTGCAGCATCATCGCGATCTACAAGGCCTCGACCTAAGTTGTTAGCGTCTGTTGTGACAACATGTTCCTTCAATGCGGCATTAGCGATGCTACAAACCATTCTCGGTGTTGCCCATCCATCAAAGTCATATTAGCTTCGCCAATTGTGAACTTCAGTCTCTGATCCAACTCCCAAGGAGTCTCACCTGGTAGCATCATGATCTCCTTGAATCCAATGATCGACTGTGCCTCTGACTTCGGCCTACTAAATTATATGTTCAGCGTAGTTTGGATTTTTGCGATCCCCGCATTCAGATTGTCATTAGAATGCTTAATATACCAGGTCAGCGTGCAATACTACAGAGAATATACCAACGTCGCTTTCTTTATATTGTCATCCATAACTTCCTACACTTCCCATACAAATTTTATCATGATCCAAAGCTGGTCCAAATATTCATTTCCTACTCCCTTGAACACCGGCAACTTTATCACACTTGCCATATTGACTTGCGGTGGTGGCGGAGGTGGTATGGGAGAAGATGTGGGTGAAGGCGGTGAAGATGGTGGTGGTGGGGGTGGGGGTAGTATGCGTAGAATCCTCTGCCTTATCAAATTGATCACACTTCTTGGTGAGACCTTCGCAAGCTCTTCCTCGTCCCCTCACAAAGGTGAAATCAAGGGGCTAGTTCCTAGTTCTACACTACCTTCATTTCTGTAAATTTCCCCACTTTGCGTAGCCCTGAACATCCATGTATTCGCATAATCCACTTTTCACATAGTAGCATTTTAATCCAAGTGTTCAAAGACTTAACATACTGATCTCGCGGTCCTTTGAGGAAGTGTTGTTCTACCTCGCTATAGCTTATTGAATTATCTACCGCAAACTTAGTGATGAATCCTCCTATAATTCGATCGAGCCAATAATCAACAGTGCACGTGATCTTATCCTCCTATGCTTCCAATCTGCGCACTAATTTTGGAGTCCACACAACAGGATTATCAAGTTTCCACCTTCCTTGGATATCTGCTAGCTTCGCGATCCACTCGTACAACTTAGTAAAGAAAGATGCAAAGAAAATTTCATGGAACTCTATGTATAGGTAGCATTCTAACCACTCTTCCTTTGATAGTTGTGGATTCTTGTTCTCCTGCACCACGAACTCGTGAATTCTCCTGTCTAACCAATCTTCAATTTCTTTCTTAGCTAGATTCCAGTGATACGACATCAGAAATATCTATGTAGATCCTGGTCCTGGCAATGGAACCATTTGTTGGATTGTTGGGGCCTAACCTAGGTTTAGATTGAATTATCCAAACAAATCCCTGTACTATTGGCCCTTTCGGTAGCAGTCTGCAGAGTGCGGATTGAGGTCTCACCCGAAGTAGTATCGGGGGGTGTTAGAACCAGGTTTCGCACCCTTGAGATGTCTGGAAGGTTGACTAGGTTCAACTGCGAATACCTACGCACAGGTTACTTTGCATGCTTCCCTGACTTGTGGGGCCTCCGCGCCCTAATATACTTGCCTTCGCGCAGCCCTAAATAGGGGTTGTGGGGCTTTCGCGCTTCTGGAGTAGCGATCTGCATTATTTCCCCAAGTCACACTATAGATCTTACTTATCTTCTTATACCAGTTTATTTATCTTTGCATAAACATATACCTTGTATTATATTCACTTACTCAGCACATTCATATAAGTTCGCGCAGTAAATAAATAGTAAACTTGCAATTCATACCCAATAATGTATAAGACAGGAAAATATACACATAAATATGGTAAAACTTCTCTTTACTAATGCTTCCAATGGTTACAGACTCGACCTGCCCTGCGCACTAAGCTGCAGGGGTCCGCGCACTCAGTTGCAGACTACTAGGCCTCTGCACATTCAGCTGCAAAGCCTTCTCCTATTCTACCACCCAAAGACACAACTTACACTTTGACTCAATGCTTCATCAATTCTTTGGATTCATCCATTCTTTTTTTATTAGCTCCTTTCTACTTAGAGCCTCGCTCTATTTATACAATCCCATGGTCCACGGACCATGGGTAGATCTTTCAAACCGAGATTACATTAAAAAAACAAGGGCAGACAACCCAATGACTCTATTACGACTTCGTGCTCCATGCCCACAATTCATGGAGTCTTTACAATGGACTTAGTCAAAACCTGGGCTGTAAACCCCAAAACATGCCTTGGGGGGATTCCACATGCAACAATATTGTACCTCATTCATCAATCAATAAAGATATTTATTTCTTCTCAACCTTCTTCTTCTTGTTTTTCTTTTTATTTATTTATTTATTTATTTTGGAATTGTAGCTTAAATATCTCATTTTTAGATATGGTTACTTTTCTTGTTAGTTTGTTTTTGTTTTATACTAATCATATACTATTTAGTCTATGTAGGAAAAAATAACTTGCATAGGAGTGGATTTTGGAACATCTTTTCTCTAAAAGACTAATAGAAATAAGAATGTGGGCTTGAAGGTATCAATCTAAAATTTCTCTTGAATTGAATTGAGCATTAGGTTTTGTGGTTGCTAGCTATATAAACATAGGTCTAAAGGTATTATTTTTACATTAGATTCATCGATGTAATTTTTTGGAAAATAAAAAATTGACATACATAATGGATGATGTATATTGTGTTGATTGATTTAATCCATGCATAACTAAAACAAGGAAAAAATCCTACATATCTAAGATAAAATACCACAACACCACAAAGACACAATAACAACCCAAAAATAAACCATTATTTATGTTGCAACTAATAATTAATGTAGCTCAATAAACTCACCAATTTTTTGATGTACTAGTCATAATCTAAAATTAATTCCCCCACCTTCTACTTAATATCCTTAAATTCCACCTTGCTCTATTGTTTAAATTTTGGATACTATAAATCCTTCTAAAGATATGCCATTAGTTGAACCAAAGTCACACCATGGAACATGCAAGTTTTCTTCTTATACTACATATCCTATTGCAATGTTTTTTCTCACATCCTTGTTTGGAATTCATTTGTTAATGATCATATGGGGTTATTCATGCATTCCAAATGGAATTAGAATAGAATTAGTATTAATCTCCATCCTCACTAGCTTTCCATGGAATAGACGTAACTAAATTGATGAACCAATTATTTGAGTTATTTATTTTCTTTCATGACTTTATACCAACATGAACCCTTGGGGAATTAATTGTTTGTCACGAGTGGTTCCTTTGGAAACACTTATAAAATTGGATAATATTGAAGAAAACTTATAATTCCATTGAAAGGTCACACTTTCATTGTTCATAGCGACTATCAAAAGGTTACTTTAACTACTAATCAATGACACACTTACAATCTATGCAAAAATAGTCATAGGGTCTTTGAAAATATTTAAAAGTAGCAAGGGTTAGGAAGTAGGACTGACCAACTTCACTGTAATTTCAACATATTTCCTTTGTGGTATGGAAATCTATAGGATTAAAATACTAGAATGGTGTAAACTCAAAATAATCTTCAAATGCCCCTTGTTGGTTCTACTTTTTCATATATTTCATAATGACGCTTGAGTTACTAGTATTAGTGAATGTATCCACACCTATATTCCAAGTATTTATATTCCCCATATCATGTATTATTATCTCATTTCTTCAGAAGTTATTTATAGCTCAAAAAATTCATATTCTCTTCACAAAACCTCACTTTATTAATGTTTACTTGTAGTGATGAAAAAATATCCTTCATGTTCTCTCTTATCATATACATCATATCACACTTTAGATATAGTTAAAACCATCTCCTCTTATCAAAAACTCTTTCTGGATTTGATATTTTCCATTTCTTCCTACCACTAGTGCTTTGCAATGTCTACTTATATTTGTTTTCACTTGTATTGTTCTCTTTCAAATTTTATTACCATTACCATCATCAATCCTTCAAGCATATTATGACATTTTTCTACCATCGGGTCATCTTATCATTTGAACCTTGCATGTATG
Organism: Pinus taeda; assembly: GCA_000404065.3. Taxonomy (NCBI): domain Eukaryota; kingdom Viridiplantae; phylum Streptophyta; class Pinopsida; order Pinales; family Pinaceae; genus Pinus; species Pinus taeda. The sequence continues at coordinate 67,519 of APFE031204740.1, forward strand.
GCTTATGGTTAGATCTTTGTGAAACTAAGGAAGATAGTCATTCCATCATTAGGATAATTATAAACACTAGTATTTATTCTATCACTAATTTTCAAGATAATTGGTTAAAGAACTCAAACATCTTGGTTAAATACCAATCAAATTATATTGCAAACTACAAAGCATAATTTTCTACTACACCTTTATGCTAAAATCCAATTTATACAGTGAATTGTAATCTTATTATTGAAACTTTACCAATTTCACATTGTTCCAATCAATTATGCATTATTGATGCTAATGGTTATGCTAGTCCACAATCCTTTCAACCATTCATGCAAAATTATTGGAAATTCAACCCAATAAAATATCATACAAACATTAAAACAAGTATCTCTTTTTGAATATTTTTATATCTTCCACCACATAAGATATTTATTGACAAGAAGATTCATGAATCCTTCCTTTGATAAAATCTTGAATCTCATCCTTCTCCATTATTTATTTCATTTATGTTACTGTACATCAATTAAGGTATTGGTAACAAAAGCATGTTTTTGGCTCCATGAAAAAACTAGGGTTCATAAATGGTGTCAAATATGGTCATGATGTTTTCTAGTGCATCAACATATTCAACATTCTAGGAGGAAGGAGGTCTCAACAGAGGTACATGTAATAGTTTCCATGTGATTATTGTGGATATTTTTAAAGATTAGTAGGGATAAATTCTTTTATTTATCCATTATTTAAATTCATGCAAACTAGTAGAGATAATTACATTTAGAAAAATTATAGTCACATACAAATCATCGAGCTACAACATTAACACAAATATATAAGAAAATTGTTTATCCATTATAGTAGTAGGATGTTTAACACACCATAAATTAGAGTATAACTTGGGATGGAGATTGGTGTTATAGATAAAATACCTCTTACATATAGGTGAAGAAGAGAAAAACCCTCTTGTGGATAGGTGAGCACTCCCTTAGGTCTGGCCTTGACCTAAGATACACTATATGATAGAAAAAAACACAAACCCACTAGAGCTAACATAACCAATCTATATCAATATTACAAGAAGAGATGGTCTCTCGTATATACCTTTTTCCCTAATGTTTGTCCTTGCATGATCCATTTGTTGCAACTTTAGAGATATAATGCTCCATCTCCTAACACCCATACCAATTTCAACCTTTCCAAGAAAATGGGAATGTTGATTATAACAATATCTAATCTAGCGTACTCACGATAAATTAAATCTACCAAATACTTCACATGCCATATTGAACACACAATGGACTGGAAGGTTAAATCATGTAGATCTATATTAATATAAGAATAATAGCAATACATCAAATAAGTAAATGTACCTTGAGTCTTCGTTGAAGGCCTCTCCTAGCTCCTTGCATAATCTCTCCCTTTGCCCTCACACAAGCTCAATAACTATGATCATGGAAGGTTGAAAAGAGACTATGAATACTAAGAACATAAATTTTCATAAATGTTTTGATCATTTTTCCCTTGGAATGATCCAAGTAGTTATTGGCAGCCACCCACCTCTTCCATTATCTTTACTTTTCGCTATCTTCTTAGTATTTTTTCCATTGTTTTTGGGCCCCAAAATTTTGGTGCCATTTTATGGTGCTAAACAATGTGTGGTAGTAATTCAAAGAGCTAGGGGTTGCCTTGTCCTACCTTGTCCCTATTATAAATTTGTATTCCTTTGATATTTCTTTGCAATGAGCTATTGTGCATTCCAAATAGAGATTGTATGAAAAATTTTCACCCCGAGGAAGTTGAGGTACCACCTAACCACCTCAAGACTCACAAAAATTTCACTAGTAGAAAAATAGAAATTAGTGACTAAAAAAAACTACTAAAAATCACATACAAAAGACTATGTTTGGTCACATGACCATTAGTGGCTAATTTACAATATCATAACTCTACGACCAATTTAGTCGTTACTTGTCTCAATTTTATCATCTAGTGGTATATTTAGTCATGAATTTCTTCATTGAATTAGTCATTAATTGTCACATTTAATGACCAAACAAATAGATAAATGGTTCTTGGAAATAAAAAAATTGTGACTACAAACTACGACTAAAAATTTGCATATAAACGATTATTAGTGGCTAATTTACAATATCTTATTTTGTGACTAACATTTTGGTCATATTTATTTGGTCATTAATTGGTTTCAAACAATGACTAAAATTTGCATATAAACAACTATTAGTGGGTAATTTACAGTATCTTATCTCGCGACCAACATTTTGGTCATTAATTGGTTTCCTTAGGTGATTCGTAGTATATTTGGTTGTGAAATGAATAATTTAGTAGTGTATATTCATTTCATCTACTTTCATTAATAGCCATTATAAGCGACTAATTTAGTCAATGTATATTCATTTTATTTGTGTTCATTATTAATCAATATAAACTACTAATTTAGTAGTTTTATATTCATTTTGTTTGTGTTCATTATTAATCAACATAAATGAATTAGTATGATTTTGCGACTATATTAAAAAAATATCATACAATATTCATGCTCATCTAATATGAAAATATATGAATCATGCAAATTCGCATAAGTTGATTACAACACTAAAAATATCAAGTACAATCATAAATACTTTGAACTACAAATTTTATAATATGAAATGTCAAGTATTACAATATGAGCTTCCAATTGAATATTGACTAGGCTACAATTTACACATGAATTATTGTTTAATCACTTCAAAACATTCCCACTATGTTGCCAATGCATTGCACATATGTCTCTCCACCTTTCAAATCATTCGATGATTTTCCTTTAAAAATTGTGTAACTGATAACATCCACCATTCGAGAGTCATGCTAAGGACTAGAAGCTCCATTCTTTGGATAGTCCAAGGCTGGAAGATGAATATAAGCATTTTGATCTCAACAATATATATTCATTTAACTATTAATAATGTGATCTCATGATTTTTTTTTATAATTAGAATATCTACTAAAACCTTGATCACTATTTACAATATAACGAGACTATAGAACTTCCTTTACAACACATGGAATACAAACAAAGTGCACATACCCAAGTAGGTCATGTTCCACAAGACCTTTTGGCACATATATCTCTACACAAATAGAAAGAAGAAGATAAAATCAGCCATTTCAGAGTAAAATGTCTCCTTTAACAGTTAATATAATGATTGAAACATATACAATTCATTTAAAAAAAAAGTTTCTTAAAGAAACTACCACGAGAAAAACATTCCTATCAAATAAGGCACTGTATTTTGATAAAAAAATGTGCCACAAGGCCACATCATGTGAAAACAAAATAGTCATGAGGCAAGTATCATTTATTATAGAAAGTGTAAAGTAGAAAGGCTAGCTAATCTTCACAAACATAGAAGAATTTCAAACCATAGTCAGGGTCATATAGAACCTAGTAGTTGATATCTTCATCTTTGAGACTTGGAAACAAAAAGAAAAGAAAAAGAACAATATCTTCTACGAAGCTACCATAAACAAAGAGATTAACTATCTAGAATATAATCAATCCATCATGCTACAATAACATTAGGCAAAATGGCTAAAAGCATTCAAAATACATAGGGGTGGAAGGAGGCAGATGGATTATATTAAATCATGGAGGAAATAAAGTACTTAATTTTTTATAGGGACTTGGAAAGAGGACAAATAATCTGGTTGAAATGTATGGGTTCTTGCTTGGGCTCCAATTGGCTAAAGAAAGGAATCTCTCTAGGATAACAATCATCGTACACTCTCTTCTCACCATTCAACATTTACAAAGCGGATATCTTCCTAAGAATACTCATTGAAGTCTCCTTTTCGGAAGAATTCTTAGTATCTCGGACCATTTCTCTCACAAGTCTTTCTATCACATCCTAAGAAGTCAAAATAAAGAAGTTGATGTGTAGGTGAATCAAGATTTTTTTCTTAAGGTAGGTCAACTCATCAATAATGTTGTATTAGTATGGAAATTCATTCCATGATGTATTCGCTCATGATATTTCTTATCGCTTCAATTGGGAAAGTGGGTATGACACTAAGGGAAAACTCTTTCAATTATGCTTAATATTGTTTCTCAAGCCCTCCTCCTCCCATTAGTTTGGAAGCTATATGAAATATGTTTTGGTAGGAATTTTTGTCATCATGGTTTAGGTGTTTGGCAAAGGGCATTTTGGCCACGTGCACCCATTTTCCATTCAAGCATTGCATGAGGTGACTCTACATTCTAGGAAATGTTGCACGCTGAATTTTGTCATTGTTTCTGATCTTTTAAAGGCTCTAGGGTGGTGTAATTTAATTAAATTCATTGTCGATGTGATCTTTGTGGCATGTGATCTTACAGGACCTGTGATTAAAATCATGAAACGTGGAAAGGAGTTGCATACTCAAGCCTTAGGAAGCCGGGGTTTGAATTCGTGTTGGGTTGCTTTTTCCTAGTGAGAAGGGGTTCTTCAAGCTCATGAAGCAACCAATCTCAATTGTGAACCAATGCATAGAAGGGTACTTATATTTTGTGTTGTGATTAAAACCTTTCATTGTAACTTCCAATTGGAATTTTGTCGTCGACCTCGATCATTTACGAGACTAGTTTTTTCTTCATCTTTGAGTGGAGTTGAGAATTATTAATCCCCAACTGGGAGAGAAGTACAAAAATATTAACCTCTATTACATCATGGATTTTGGATTTCATTATGCCTAGAAACTATGGGGTCCTTCAAGGTAGTGTTGTCAATCTCTTTGAATACCACACGTTTCCTCTTCTGGTATGTTCTCTTTCGTCTTTCCTAGTTCTGGGCAATGATAGCTCTAGCATACGAAGGTGGAAAAGTGAAAGTCTCTTGATTTATATTGACTACTAGTGTAGCCCCTTATTGTTATTAGTGAAACCCCCTTATTATATTTTTGTGCCCATGTAGTCCCCATATTGATATTATTATGCCCCATAGAAGCCCACTATTGTTATTGTTGTGCCTTTAGAATATTATTGTTATGTGGCTCTGATTATATTGTGACCTCTTAGACTTGTATATATAGAAAGGAGGTCTTGTTATTTGTATCATCGAATAATTGTTCATTTGTGTAATGTAAAGGAGGGTTCCCCCTCTAAGAGGCTGATTTTGAAGTCGTTGATCTATATTTTCTTCTATTTTGTGAGCTTGTTTCATAACATTTGGTATAACATAAAATTGAATATAAGCGTAAATGATATTCTAGAGAAGCATGGGATTGAAGTCTCCATATAGAATTTAAAGGATAACATATTACACAAGGTTGACCTTTGGGAACCTGATTTATTGGAGAAGGCATTTAGGGTGGCAATAAAAGTTGAAAGAAAAATTATGGCAACAAGGAAGTCTACCATTCATCACTATAAAGATGGAAGTGTTGATGCTCATAGTCCTCCACAACGTACAAGGTTGAAACCACAACAATTTGAACAAAAAAGAGCAGAAGGGCATTGTTACAGTTGTGATAACAAATATACTAAAGGTCATAAGTGTGTTGAGAAGAAATTAATTTACACAAATTGTGAAGAGGAGGAAGAAAAGGATCAAGAAATGTCAAAAGAAGAGGATATACACCAGGAACCAACCCTAGATAAGGAAGAAATGAATCCGACCATATCTTGTAATGAATTGGCACTTTATGGATATCATCCACCATCCATCACATCATATTTAAGATAAAATTCTAAGGTTCAAGGAGCAGAAGATCACATCGAGCATCAACAACAAGTTCTCCAACTCCTAAAGGATAACCTCACTTTGGTGCAAAATTGAATGAAAAAATAGGAAACAAACGTTGTAGCGAAAGATGTTTTGATCTAGGAGACTAGCTACTTTTACATCTACAACCATACAAACAAATGTCCCTCAAGCAAGCTAAGAGGGATAAAAAATTATCACCAAAGTACTATGGTCCTTACAAGGTGTTGCAAAATATTAGTACTATGGCATACAAATTTGAGCTTCCTGCATCTTCTCGAGTGCACCCAGTTCTCCATGTTTCATGCTTAAAGAAGGTTATAGGTGACAAGCTCCAAGTTCAAACAATATTTCTAGAACTTGATGAGGAAGGAAAAATCATATTGGAACATGAAGTAGACACGGAAATGAGAACCCAATAGTTACAAAATCAATCAATTTCAGAGTATCTCGTCAAGTGGAAGAACTTACCCACTGAAGATTCCACATGGGAGGATGATAATTTTATACATAAGCATCTAGAACTACTCAAGCATTGAGGAAACTCTTTTTGAAGGAGAGGGGCATGCTAGGTCGCTATACTACTAGTGTAGCCCCTTATTGTTATTAGTGTAACCCCCTTATTGTATTGGTATGCCTATGTAGTCCCCATATTGTTATTATTATTCCCCATAGAAGCCCACTATTGTTATTGTTGTGTCCTTACAATATTATCGTTATGTCGGCTCAGATTATATTATGATCCCTTAGAATCCTATTTATAGAAAGGATGCCTTATCATTTTTATAATCGAAGGATTGTTCATTTGTGTAATGTAAAGGAGGTTTCCCCTCAAAGAGGTTGATTTTGAAGTCGTTGATCTATCTTTTCTTCTATTTTGTGAGCTGGTTGCATAACATCCTCCTTTCTGTCATATTTCCCAAGCCCCGATTTCCCTGGACATCCTCCTACCCTACCTCCAATTCTGGGTGTCCCTTCCTTGATCATCTTCTTTTCTGCCTCTTTTCCTCTACATCCCAATTCCATGCCTGTATGGATCTCTTCCTCTGGCTACAATATCATGGAACATAAAATGTATAATTCAACTACTTATGGATGCTCAAGTGTATTTAGTAGTTTTCTGCACCTCTCTATTGATAATGAAGACATGAATTTGTACTTCCAAGTGAAATTTCTTTATTTGTCTAATATCATTCTCTTTCTGGTTGAGGAATTGCAAAGGATCAAAGCCCAAGTGAGAAGAAAGGAGGATGAAATTGATGCATTATGATGTCAATTGGCTAAGTTACATACTCACAGGAATGTTTGTCATCATCGTATCTCTACAAGAAACACTTTTGGAAGCCAGTCTGATAAGATGTCTATTGATCCCCCTCCTTAGATATGATCTCTTTTTATAAAGTTGTGCTTTTTTATGATCATTTTGTAGGGCATTTAGTCGTAGGTTGCTTGGTAGAATGTATGCCAATAACAATTTCCTAGAGAAACATTTTGGAACTACTCTATTATTATTTTTTGAAAGAACCAATAGCTTGGAACACAATGTAATCATTTCTTAGGTATTTTTTTGTGCTTGGGCATAGAATTAATATAAAAAACACTCATTGGTGTTAAAAAAAAGAAAAATTCACAATACATATTTTTGTTGGGTGGGTTGTTGTTGATAGTATGATTATGAACTAAAAGCAATGGCTTATCAAATATAGTGAAAGCAAGTTAAATAGCAGTGATGACAAGAATAAGAATACAATGAAAGAAAATAAACTAAAAGCTCTATTAATTTATGTAATATAATTTGGAAAAAATCAAGATTGAAATAATTACACACATGCTAAAGAGTTGAAAGTACCATTTTGCAATCCTCTTCCCATGTGCGTCCCTTTAATATTTTGCAATTAAACCATAAGTATATATTAGTAATATTTTCAATGAAATTCAAAATAAAAGGTACCACCTGTGAAGAAAAAAAAAAAAAAAAAACAAATAAATACATAAAAGCCATAAATTTGAAGAAAATATTCCAACAAATAAACTAAAAAATCCATTTAAATATTTCATATATTTAACATCACTAAGATGGCATGAACGTTCAACATTAGAAAAAAGTCTTACTATATGCATACGATATGCATCCATTTCTTGCTGCACAAATTGTACAAGACTCTCATAAGCAGAATTGACCCATTGATCGACATTTGTTGATGTCCATAGTATACTACAGTTAATATGTCTAAAAGGAATCAAATCTTCTACCTCAATTCTTTGTATGTTATGAACCAAGAATCCATATTCATTACACCATAGAACTAAAACATCTTTGACTTGGAAATGGAATATCAACAATACAATTATCTCAATGCAACTCCTAAAACGAGAAAGAAAGAACATAACATAGCCAGAAATCTAAAGCCTTCATCTTGTGTAAAGATCAAAATTGTAAAGCATTGTCTCAACAAAATAACAAAATACATAATGGTCATAAGAACAATCTTAAAGGGCATGAGATCACATTATATGTGAATAAGACATATTAATATTATAATAGAAATATATAATCTCATGAAATTATTACCATCCCACAGACTCCATCTTTCTTGAATCTCATGGGTTCTTCTTGTACAACTAGTGAATTGATAAGAAATATTCGGAGAGCATCTTGTAATTTGAATAAAATTCAAGACAACATACAAGTAATCATTAACAAAAGATAAAGAATTGGTAATTGGCTAACTGTGAGAGGTAAGGCTTTGTATAATTCCTATGTATTTCTACCATGTATGGTAATACAATGGTGTAGGTTTTTTAGCTGAGGCTTTCCCCAAAGTATTTTCATGTGTATTGTGCGATTGATTCTTCTTCTTCTAGTGATATTTTTCAGCTCGATCTTTAAGCTTTTGCAAATTGATAGTAGAAGTAGGTTATAGTATTCTACTTTGATTTATATTGCATTATCAGGTTAACCTTTCACCAGAATTTCTACATGGTATCAGAGCTATGAACAATATACTGAGAAGAGAATTCGAAGTTTGAAGTTCGGGGTTGCATGTGGAAATCAAATTCATATCATACTTCAAGGTTGGCCAATGGCATCCTATGGCTTGAGACTCGAGTATGCCTTGGAAGGTAGCTTGAATTACATAGCATGGAAAGATAGAATGGAGGTTGTATTATAAGAATATGGATTGAAGGAATCCACTGATCAAGAAATCCCAAAGCTAGCTTCAACTAATGCATAAGAGTTGGTTGAGTGGAAGAAGTGTGTGGCGAAGACGAGACGGATCATCCTTGAGGGAGTTTGAGACCATATTGTCTCGAGTCTCCATGGGAAGGATACTCCATTTTCAATGTGGAAGACATTGAAGGACCTCTACCAGAACAATAGCGACTAGAGTAAATTGGCACTCAAGGATAAGCTTCAAAGAATCAAGGCGGAGGAGGGTGATACTATTTCCACGTATCTGAACAAGCTCACCACTTGTAGAGATGAGCTTGGTAATGTGGGAATAGCTACTACCGATGATGATATGGAGAGCCTCGCTCTCCTTGGCCTTCCAAAGAGTTGGAATAGCTACTAGGACTTTGTGAATAGAAGGGAGAAACTATCAGATTGGGAACGACTGCGATCGGATCTTATGCAGGAGGAGATCAGGAGGAGCACACGCGATGGTTCTTCATCCAAGAATGATGATGAAGAAAATTTGGCCTTAGCCTGTAAGGCAAGGAAAGGGAAGGGGAAGGCTTCCCATTTCAAATCGAATTCTTCTCATGGAGGGAAGAAGGGTGACATGTCTATAGTGAGATGCTTTAATTATCATGAGATGGGACATTATGTGACTAATTTCCCATCGAAGAAGTCCAATAACAGATCCTCAGAAGGTGAGGCATTAGCCTCTCAGCTTGAAATGGACTTTACCCTCATCACATGCATGTTGTCATTGATGATGGGTTGTGTCTGGTATCTTAACAGTGGAGCCTCATTCCACATGACCGATGATAAAAATTTATTCAGTGCCTTGGAGGAGAAATACCTCAAGATGCACATAGAGATGGGTGACGATAGAAGGTATAGTATTTCAGGAGTGGGCACGGTTGCTTTTCAGAGGGATCATGGAGCTCCTCTCACCTTGACAGATGTGATGTATGTGCTTGGACTGAAGAAGAACTTGGTATTGGTCACGATATTGGAGGACAAAGGCTACAATGTTGTCTTCAGTAAAAGAAAGACATTCCTAAGACACATAGCCACAGGTCATACCAAGAGGATAGGAATTTGGGTGAAGAATATCTATAAACTAGAGGTAGATGATTATGCAACATTGAGTACGAAAGCAGAATTGCTGCAAATCCAAGACATTGGCGAGTTGTGGCATAGGTGGTTGGGCCATTTGCATCATGGGGCTTTGAAGATAATGCAACAGATATCTACAGGACTTCCCAAAGGTAAACTTGAGAAAGTTGACACATGCAAAGGTTGTACCTTGGGAAAGTACACCAAGTCTTCCTTTCATGATTGATACAGTCGAGCAGAGGCTATATTAGAGTGAGTTCATACTGATTTATGTGGACCATTCTCGATGCCATCCACAGAAGCAAAGGTATTATGTGATTTTAATTGACGACTATTCTCGTAAATGTTGGAATTATTTCATGCAGAAGAAGGACCAAACTTTCACAAAGTTTTGTGAATTCAAAGTTTTGGTCAAGAAAGATTCAGGGAAGAAGATCAAGGCCTTGAGAAGCGACAATGATGGAGAATATGTCTCTCAAGAGTTGAAGGACTTTTGTGCAGCGGAAGGAATTAAATGAGAGTTGACGGCACCTCATAACCCACAACAGAATGGGGTGGCCGAGAGGAAGAACAAAAATATTATAAGGGCAGCACAGGCAATGTTGCATGACCAAGGCCTACCACTTCACTTATGGGCTGAGGCATGCAACACAGTGGTCTATTTGCATAATAGAAGCCCACATCGCATACTTGGGATGAAGACACCAGAGGAAGCTTTCTTTGGTAAGAGACAAGATGTGGGTCACTTAAGGATCTTTGGCTCATCGGTATATTGCCATGTGACAAAGGATGCACAGAAGAAGCTTGAGCCGATAGTAGAGTTAGGGATACTTGTGGGGTACATTGATACACCTCACAACTATCAGATGTACTTGCCTACCAGTCAGAGGATAATGGTTCGTAGAGATCTCAAGTTTTATGAGAAGAAGCCCATGTGAGTTTCCCTTGAGAGGGAGCTCCAACTATAGGCTGTGGAGGAACTGTTGGTTCCTAAGGAGGAGGAGCCTCAAACTGATGCAGAGCAGCCACATGTATAATTTCTAGGAGTGGAGACATCCACTCAAGTAGAGTCTTCCAAAGATGGAAGAAAGTGTACAAGAGAAGCAAACATATTGTTGGAGGATGTGAGAGAGAATGTGGGAGAACAATCTTCTCAGCGCAGATAGAGGAGGTCACCTAAGAGGTACACTAGATACATGGATCTTGTTGGGGAATGTGTTGAGACAGAGCCATATTCCTTTGAGGAAGCAGTGCAAAAGTCGATTTGGGTTGATGCTATGGTGGAGGAGTATGAATCCATAGTTCGTAATAGTTTTTGGGATGTGGTTCCAAGACTGGAGAAGAAGTCAGTTGTGAGACCCTGCTGGCTTTACAAGGTAAAGCAAGTTGTTGATGGTAGTGTGGAGAAGCATAAGGCAAGATTTGTTTCCTGTGGCTTTTCACAGGTCAAGGGAATTGACTATGATGAGGCTATGTCTCCTGTCGCAAGGCACTTCCCTATTAGATCTATGTTGGCACTATCAGCATAGATGGGTTGGAAGATCCATCAGATGGATGTGAAGACTTCATTCCTCAATGGCCAGATTGAGGAAGAGGTATACATAGAGAAGCCGAAAGGTTTTGAGACCTTCGATCATGAGTCGCATGTGTGCCGACTCAAGAGAGCATTGTACAGGCTGAAGCAAGCACCTCGTGCTTGGTACACTAGGATAGACAATTACTTCATCGGACTAGGCTTCACAAAGAGTGAAGCAGATGCGAACCTGTACCACATCATGGTGAAAGGTAAGTTGTTGATCATCGTGCTTTATGTTGATGATCTCATATTGACTGGTGATGACCAGTTGATTGTGTCTTGTAAGGAGGACCTTGCAAGAGAACTCAAGATGAAAGACATGGGTCTCATGCATTACTTCCTTGGCATGGAAGTGTGGTAGAAGGATGGGGAGTTGTTTGTGTCTCAGGGCAAGTATGGCAACCAGATAGTCAGGATATTCCACATGGAGAAGTGCAAGCCCATGCAAACTCTTCTAGCAGGTAACTGGACGAAGGAGGTTGCTACTTCAAGAGAAGTGGTAGAGGCTACTGTGTACAGGCAGCTTGTGGGTTCACTGATGTACTTAGTGAACACATGACCAGATTTATGCTATGCAATGAACCAGGTGAGTCAAGCGATGGTTCAACCTACCAAGATGTTTTGGGAGGTGGCAAATCATGTATTGAGATACCTCAGAGGCACATCTCAGTATGGGTTATGGTACAAACGGACAGAGGGAGTGAAGCTATAGGGCTTCACTGATGCATATTAGGCAGGGAGTCCATTAGATCAAAAGAGAACATCAGGAGGGATTTTTAACCTTGGGTCAATGGCAGTTTCTTGATACAATAGGAAACAGAGGTCGATTGCACTCAGCTCGGTAGAGGCAGAATACATGGCTGCAAGTTAGGCAACATATGAGGCCATCTCGATGTGGAAAATCCTAGTTGGTTTGTTGATCAGAGGATGGAACCAAATGTGATCTATTGTGATAATCAGATTTGTATCAAAATCCCTGAGAATCTAGTATGGTCCAAGCACATCGACATCCGGTATCATCATCTCAGAGACTGTGTTGTGAGGAGGATCATGTTGCTGCAGTATATTTCGACAGAGGAGCAAGATGCTAACATTTTGACAAAGGCATTGTCAAAGTGAATTATCGATTTCCATAGAGACAGGATCGAGGTGGAAGATAATGCCTTTCTTGTTGAGAGTGAGTGTTGAAATATGGCAACAAGAATATTCCAATTTACTTTGTCCTTGAATTAAATTGTGAATTAAAATCGAATTTAGTCTTAACAGCTACTTGGAAATAATTAATTAATTTATTTTAAATTAATTAGTTGGAGAAATTCAAGTTAGAAGTCTTTCTGATGTCATGCAAGAGTTATCCCTTAAATTAACGAGATAAGATTGAGTTATATTTGAGTTGTAATTAGTTAACTCATTTTACTAAGTTAAGTCCAGTTAAATTAGTTCCAAACAATTTGAGGAACTAATAGTGAGTTAACAGTCAGTTGATGCATTAATACACTCAACTAGTGCTACTCCAGTTAACTGAAGATTCCCTCATTAGAAACTCATGCATGTCTATTTAGAAACTCATGCATGTCTATTCTGATAAAGGCCCAGTTGAGATTAAAGTCAAGAACAATGTACTATCAATTGCATGTGTTTTCTTATGGAGAAAACTCATGCATGTAGTCAAGGATTTATCCTTGAGGATTACGCAGTTTTGGAGGAGGGTTTTCCACTTGGTAATAGGGAATCATCCACAAGTAATGACATAAGGAAATAGGAGCTTGGAGGGAAAAGAGGAAGGCTATAGAGAAGCCAAGATTTCCAGTGAGCATCTGTGAGGATTGTACTGAGAGCTAAGGCTTCGTATAATTCCTATGTATTTCTACCATGTATGATAATACAATGGTGTGTGGGTTTTAGCTAAAGCTTTCCCCAAAGTATTTTCATGTGTATTGTGCGATTGGTTCTTCTTCTTCTGGTTATATTGTTTAGCTCAATATTTAAGCTTCTGAAAATTGATAATAGAAGTAGGTTATAGTATTTCTACACATAAATTGTAAATAGTACTAAAAATGAAAAGTAAAATAAATAACAAATTCAAGCACACAATCCCCCACCCAAGAAGGAAAACAAGCAACAATAAAAATGGTGGCAAACAAGAAACTCAAAGACACAAAAATGACCAAAATATCTATTTCCTAAGGTATTGGGGTCTAAAGGCAAAATTCTGTTAAACGTGATGTAGAAAACTAGCAAAAAACAAAAGTGAAAATGCTAGAAAATTACAGAAAACAAGTTACAAATGGGAGGATGAACAAGGGAATCCTAAAAGGAAAGAAAACACAAGATTCTAAAGGGAATGAAGTGTTGTGAAAACCTATCCAGAAATATTGTAAAAAATTGGAAAAATAATTGAAAAACAGTGGCTGAAAATGTTGCACACTAGACTCCTCAACTCAACAATTCTCTTCCTAAATGATGGAAGTGTACTCTAAACCCTAGGGAGATTTTTCCTTTCTAAATGAGAATAATGCTAATTAGATCTAGGCCTAGAGGTGACGTAAAAACAACAAAATCCCTTCATGGAACACAAGCAACAGCCTCAACAACATCTAGAAAAAATGAAAATTTTCTTTAAAAAAGTGCAAGGCACATGTTCTGACCTGAAAAGTGTGCCCTGGTGCATATAACTAGCCAAAAAGTGCATTCGGTGTAAAGTTTGGTTCAAAAAGTGTGCTTTGGTCCTGAGGGTTCCATTCATTAGATTTGCTACAAATTGTGTCGTCTCCTGCACAACCAGTACCTGTAACCTACAAAAAGGTCACGAAAACCCAAGACAAGCAAGAAATTTCCATAAAATAAAAGAAATCTAAATAAAAAATGAGAGAAATAGAAAAAGTGGAAAAACACTGAAAATAGTTGAAACAATAGTCACGAAGGTTTTGAATCACTACACTAGAGGAGTCACCATTTTTTAGTATAAAGTTTTCAAAAAGGTGTACCAAAATTCCTTACTTAAGTTACAGGTGACTTATAACCCTAAAAACAAAACATGGTTGTGTCTATACTTCAGATATGAAACAAAATATTAGAAAAACCCTGCAGAAAAATATAGCGTGCAAATAGAAACATATAACAACATAAATATAAGTGCAACAACCCAATGGAGAATATGAATAATCAATTTTATTAATCAATAATAATACATGTTATGATGAGTGATTATAGAATTTGGTTTGTAGATCTCCCTCTGCCAGATGGGTCCTTCTTGACCTTGCGCTTAAATAATGTGCTTCTCTCTCTTATTATGTGGTATGCAATGGGAAAAAAGAAACAAAGGATGCTTGAACTCAAGTGGGAGCTCAAATGTTATGAGATGATAATGGGGATGTTTAAAATGGTCATGATGAAGAATGGAGAGAAAACCCTCTATGTATAACAAAATATTGGAATAGATTGAGAATTAAAAAATAATTAAATATTACCGACTAAATCAAAATCTAGTCATTGTGAATATTTTATTATATTTTTTGAGAGAAAAAAAAATTCAAAATGGTAAATATATGTTTATTTAGAAGTGGTTAAAGTAATTAAGAAATAAAAATGATTTATTAATCACTTTGTGAAAATTAAGACAAATATGAATTTGAAATAATTATTAACTAATGATTTAATAATTATCTCATAAGGAAAATAGGGGATAAAGATGGAATAATAAACATCTAATGATTTATTTAATTATTCAAAAGTCACTAAGTCAAAAGTGATAATAAATAATCATAAAATAATCATTTAATAATCATTTCTAGAGAATATTAAATAAATAATAATTTATTTAATTATTCTCATGGGGTTTTGAGATTTTAATAAGAAAAAATCTAGAAAAATGGTTTACTAAATTATTTCCTATGGTGAAAGTCGGTTTTACCATGGTAAAACTCATCCTACATGGTGTATTTTGATCAACCTAGTAAGAAATGGCTAGGTGAACATTTATTAGGTAATAACAATATAGATCTAATATGTTAACTTTATCACCTACATGAAGTACTTCATGCCCTACTGGAGTTAACAGACATTGTCAAAAACATAAAAAAATATACATAAATATTATGAAAAAACAATTACAATAAAATTGCAAAAACACGCATAGTTATTGAAAAGAAAATTATATGCACTCACCGAGTCAATATCTTCAATGCCAGCGTGATCTGACACTGATTGGGAATGTTTAGGTGCATTAATTTTGTCATATTTCAAAATTTTTGAGGTGACAATTTTACCTTTAACAACCTACATGTGGTTTCATTATGCATAAATAGAATATTACATTAAAACACAATAACACAACAAAAAATAGTAAATATAATAGTAAAACATAGCTATTGAATTAGTATATACCTTTGCATGCACATGGACCTTGTTTGAGTCATTCAACATTATTGCACCCCCCAGACTTATGCTTTCTTCCTATGATTGAAAGGCATTGCCAATAAAAAAAGGCTTTGCAAGTGAAGGGAAATGGAACCAAAACATCAACATATTACAAATGCAAGTGAATCACTGATTTCGAGGGAATGATAATTAGCGTACCTCATCTAAATAAATATTAATTTCCTTCTTTTTCCATGCAACAACAAGAAGTTTAATGGAGGAAGTTATGGTTTACGCTGTCTCTACCAACCGAGTTATACATTTCATTGCATGATTATAATCCTCATTATGGTGTCCAATAGTAGATGTGTCTCTAATTTTTCTTCTCTCGAATTCAATAGATGCCAACCAAATTTATATTGGATATTTTGACATACACTTCTGTTTAGAATTTTCAACCATATATTAAGTCATTTCACTCACAACGGGTTCTTTATTACTTCCTTCAACCTAAAGATCATATAAACAATCAAAATGTATAACACAATGTGAGATAATCAACAAAATAAACATATACTTACAAATATGCGTTGTTTGGCTCACAACCCACCCCAACCCAAAAAATTATCGAGCCTTCAAAAGATTAAATTACTTTCTTCGATCTTGTAATCTTTGCCAAATACTCTTCAACATGCATGCTTTCATTTAAATCTTCCAACTTTGGGAGTCAAGTTGTCCCCCCTATCTTTTCCATCCAAGATTAATTTTCTACATTTATGCCTCAAGTTATCAATCAATATTTTTATTCTATGCTTGTGATATTTAATGGAAATCCTTCCACCACTAGTCTCAAAAGAATTTTCCATTTTTTGGATCTTGATCTACAAAGTTGGATTTGGTAACATCCAAATGAGACCTTATTCTTGTCCCCAACTCTGTGGCCTGCCTTGAAGCATTTGGTCTAGTAGGTTGGCCATCTTTTACCTCAATCAACTAAGCTTTCTTTCCTTCTAATTTTTTCTTTAGTTTCCATTTCTATGGACCTATACAGGCCTTGAATAATTTTTGTCTTTGGATGGAAGATAATGTATGTTCAAAACTAATATTGGGTGATGAAAAACCACTCATACTTGAGGATGTGGAAGGTGTACTAACTCCTAAGACCTTGCTTGGAAGAGATTTAATTGTTTTTTTTCTATGGTATAAGGCCAAACATGTTTCTCCTTTTCCAAAACACATGTGGCACTAGTTGACACACAAATCTCCTTGGATGTGCATTAAAATATTTGCCTTAAATTTAAATAAAGTTCTTTCTATCCTACTTATCCAAAATATACCATGTTCTCATGAACACCGTGGACATGATCATCTAATATATTAGGAATATAATTGTTAGTACCATCAACTTCATCTCCATGTATTTATCTACCAAGGCATTGGCTTCTATGTGTTCGCTGCAACATGTCTTTGCTTTCCTTTTGTTTCTTCTCATTTTCTATAGAATCCAACTTTTCCCTATAAAACAAAAAACTTATCAAATTATAATGAAAATCATACATGGATTACATCATCAAATATATTATCTACAAAATTCTTGAAATACACATAGAAGTGAAAAGTAACAAGGAAGAAATACTTATTTGTCAAACCAATAGATGACAAATATTCTTCATTTTTGTGTCATGTTCTTTATAAACATGCTCATATTTTGTCACTGTTTTTTCTCAACAACTTGTTCTTCATAGCCTTTATGTCCTACATTTCACATTAAAAAATATTATTCTCATAAAAAATATTATACTTTGAAGAAACTATTTGCATAGGCATGAGGTCACCTACAACAAGAAAGGTTGGATATAAAGGATCACAGTGGCAATATTAAAGGTAGAAATTTTCTCAATAGGGACAACAGAAAACTTAGAATGTAACAACAACAATTAGGAATAGTAAATGTTACCTACAATCATAATCTTCAAGCCAAATAAATAAACATAGATTTCAAGTAGTCCTGTAGGTGTTTCAATGACAAATTCTTTCAGCCCTTTCAATAGCAAGATTTGATCAATACACATGGCTTCCATGGTTGTTTTGTAGCAGCGATTAGGAACATAAGTATTGTAGGTATCCTTATAGGTGGATCTAGGCACGATGTATTAAGAATGGACATAAAAATACTTTCTTAAAGTTCTGCAATCAAGAGACACATTCCAGCAACCAAAAATTATGGTTAATGCTGCAATATGATAGCCATGTCGGTGGAAAATTGATCTATGTTGATGGAAGAAGTAAATATCCAATCTATGATGAATATGGCATCCATAGTAACAAAAAAGGAACAAGAATAGCTCATTTTGAAGCCTAATACTAACAAATGTTCATCATACATACATGAAATTCAAATATTTCATCATAAAATCTAATAAAACACTCCCAAATTAAATTACATGTAATTCATTTATAACTACAAATGGATACGTAATTGCTTAGCTCACTATATATTTTTGTCATGATGTCAAATCTTAAGGGTTTTCAAAAGGTATATTCCATAGAAAGAAAATAAAATAGGTTAATTATGGTGCTCATGATACACCCCAATCGGAGGATTGTACACTCCTTTTGCAACAAAAAGAACAAGAAAGAAAAACATGAATTTACTTTAAAAGCTCACATTATTTCACAATGCATAAATTTAGGATATTAGGTTAATGTTCTAAGCATTAATGCTATCTTCTTCTCTATTAATAATAAAAAAGGCACCATAATGGAATCCATCATTCTAAACCAAGTACTGAATGTCTTTAAAAGCCCAAAATCATGTTATATGTATTTCATAGGGAATTATCCTAGAATTATGAACTCACTTGGGTTCCCACACCACAAATTACCTCATATACCTCTTATCAATTGATTTGATTTACTTGAGTCCATTTTGTTGGAATATTAAAGGAAAATCCCCACTAGATAACGAGGCTCAACATTTTGTTTTAAACAACTATCCCTTCCAGAAATATCTCAAGTTATACACCAAGTGCTTTGACCTTACCACCATAGCCATCATGTCCTCATATGGGTGCACCAAAAACTTCCTCGTCAATGCCCAAACCAGTCCCTCTATGTTGGAAACTTCCCTTGGGATAATGTTACTATTGTATGAGGCTCAGCCCATTATATTTAAGCCATGTTGCATTTGCTTGAAATTTTAAAGATAAATTTGCATGCATGATATCAAATACATATAAGTATAATATTTCATATCAATTTTCAATACAATGCTAGTTTGTCCCATGGCTAATCCCATGGACAAAAAAATAAAATCCATTTGTATCATAAACATTTATTCCATAAAGTTAAGGTGACGAATCATCATTGTCATCATTCGCATTGCAATCAGGATCACAATCCACTAGTAGAAAATGAGAAATTAGTGACTAGGTGACTAAAAACATTAGTCACTGCGGTTTTTCCAAGTGAAATACTACCAAAAATGAGCAATCTTAAGTGACCAAACTAAAAACGACTAACATAAATCACTAATTTAGTTGCAGGTTAAAATATGTGACTAGCTAATAAGTAATACAACTGAAAATGACTAACATGAGTGACTAATTTAGTCTAAGAACAAAAATACTACCTAACAAGTACCACAATAATATGAATCAATTTTTTATGTTAGTCATCTTAATTGTGTCAAGCAATCTAAACTTACAAGTGATAGGGGATTGAAAGGTTGTTAAAGATTGGTTGAAAGGTTATCCTTCCTTAAACACTTCTTAATCCTCACATGGTGTATAGGTGAGCCAACTTTGCATTATTTATCTCTAATAATTTGTAAATTTAAAAATAT